>OMLM01018606.1:0-43407 GCA_900302695.1 Helostoma temminkii | reverse complement strand
CGAGGCCGGCCCTGCAGAGATAGGAGGACAGAGATGGGCAAGGCCCAGCAGAGGACAGACATGCAGCTGCGGCTGCCGCTGTGGAGGCCGGGCTGGGAACTATAGAGGGAGGTTTTACGTGAGGAGATCTTCGGGTAGTTGGGGTTAGGTCGAGACAACCACTGGATCAAGATGTTGCCATTCTTGTTGAGGTCAGACGAGCCCTCTGCAGAGAAGAAGAGAGTGATACATTGGCTAATGTGAGACTGAAACTCTAGTTTTGTCTGTTTTTGTCCTACTTTCCTTCAGTGCTGATGTTAGGGTCTTAGCTGTCTAGTTTAGTGTTTCCCCCCTTTCTGTCCTTAAACTGCTTTATGGTTGAAAAAAATCATCATATTCCACACACACACACACACACACACACACACACACACACACACACACACACACACACACACACACACACACACACACACACAGTCTGTATTAGGTTGTTTCAGCTACTCAAGTAGCTATGTGATGTAAGTAAACATTTAATCTCACCACCTCATGTTTTGACCTGGTATACAGTTATGGTTAAGAGTTTTGTGAGTGTATACTGCCACATTATATGGTTTTCCATGAGAGAATATTAAGGAATTGGAAGTTCCTTGACACTCACTGGGACATGGATCCATGCGACACACTCTGATGGTATCTGGCTTGCTGTCCAGACACAGGCCGATGGTGTTGTCCCTAGTGTGGCACAGAGCCTGCCTCTGCTGAGTCCCATTACCACATGTGACTGAGCACTGGAGATACAGGTCATAAATACAAAACAAACAGTCAGTTTGTAAACATGGACATGAAACGTCACACAATGTAGATCAGTGGCATTTGAAACACACAGCTGTTTTTTTTAAACGTCTCTGCTTTACTGTAATTTGTACCATTGAAGATGATCTGTTTCTCAGAGGCTTGAGAAATCTGCCAACAATACCATTCTGAGGAAGTCTTGTGATCTTTAAAACACTAAATGTCTTACAAAAATACCAGCTGTTGGGCTTCAACGCCAAAGTAAGTATTTCCCCGCAAAAACCTTGTTCAAGCATTTCAGCATTTCAAGCAGTTTTCTATTTTTGAAACATGTTCAGCCTGCACACCTGTGACCAAGGTCCAACCCGCCACTGGGTTGGGCAGGGGTGTCGGTTGCAGGATCTACGGGACTCAGGCCGGTCATCATTGCAGTATTTATTGTGGATGGCGCGTGTGGTGTTGTCATCTAAAGGCTGAACACAGCTGACTGAGCGGATTTGCATGCCTGTCTTTCCACATGGTTTGCTGCAGTTCTGCCACTCCCCTGTCATCCATCTGGAAAACATCACAGGAAAAGAGAGAGAGAAACAAGAGGACATTCAGAGAGTTACAAGCTGGAGTAAACAAGGAAAGAGGAGGGATTGTCAGATTTCCAAAAGTTATATTTTTACAGTTGCAGACATGTACTACAATGCATACATGGGTGGAAATATACCATGCTGTCAAATAGATGTATATGTATATAGAGTAAATATCAATATATGCATGTATTTGTATGAAGTCTGCAAGTACAAACAAGCTGCATGTATTGAATTTTAGTATAACAGCAAAGAGAGAATGGCTGAGGATGAGTTGAAATGGGAAGCAACCTGAAGTGGTCAGACAACTCTGTTCTTTATTATTAAAATGTTACTTCCAGCTAAAATGAATACCTATTAATATTCATATTTTTACAGTTTGGTACATGTATGTGCATACATGGGTGGAGGACAGGGCTTCTGGTTGCAGTCTCTGGCGTCTCCTCTTGGTTTCATGTTGGACTTGTTACAGAAGCTCTTGTGGACCATCTTACTGTCAACTTTTCTTCTGCAGCCATATCGCAGGTACTGTTTCCCTACAGCAGAAGTTGTATGGAAACTTTGAAAAGAGACAAGCATACAAAATCCACATTGGTAATCTCAAATTATTTTCTTTGTTGTATCATACCTCCTCCGCAGGACTTGGAGCAGTAGGACCACCTCTTTGGGGCCCACTCATAGGCACTGTCTTCTACCAGCATGTTGTTCTGAATGGAAAAGTCGCTGTCCACGTTCATTATGTACTTATAAGACAAATTCACATCCTCATCTCCATTTAATTTCATCTACAAACAGAAAGATAATCATAAAATGAGTGAGAAACCTTAATAAAAAAAGTGAAAGACTACAGACAAGGTTCGAACTATGATTTAAAAACTCTGGTGCACTAAAAATACATGTGTATAATCAAATTCAGCACTATCATGATATATTTACCATGATAAGAATTCCATGTCTGAGAGGACCTGTGGTCTGAAGAGTTTCCTTGTCATTGTCGTTCTGATATTCCCACTCAACACCCTTTTCTATGACCGACCGGGATTTGGGGTATTCACTTTCCCCATTCAAGAAAAATTGTCCAGATGCCACGTTTTTTACAGCTGTAGATGTATGAGAAATACACATTAGTTACACATGCACCACGCAGAAATGCAAGGATATAGACATACATATTCCTAAAGGAAATATAACGTGTCAAATACCTAGTATGTGTGATGTTGCTATCAGCTCTTGGATCATTAAGTGTCTTGCCCCTCTTGGGATTTCAAGAACTTTGAGAAAACCTGAAATGAAACACACATCTGGTTCATGACTCTAAAATCAACAAAAACTTGTTTAGATCAGATAATTTACTTATAAACATTAACTCCTAACATCTTGGCATTGCATAACTCACATGGGAACATAACTCTGTCACAGACATTTGGACAGTGTAACAAGTCTTCCTCTAGAGGGCGATGTTTAGTTAAACATAAGAAGAGTCAGATGATAGGGTGCAGCTTATCAACAAGGGACACGGGGACATGTGTTTGTCTTGTACTTACCTGTACGACAAAAAAGTACTACAGTGATGGAACCAAGTCAGATTTGTTCTAGATTTAGATAAGGATTACTGTGACTATTAATGTGTGTTTACCTTGTTTCTTGGCAGTGCGTGAGATGGTGTCTTTGAAGGTTTTGCAGCTAGAGTTGTTACCTCCACACACTCCACACTTGTCTTCCTGCTTGGAGGAGTCGACCACACCATCACAGCCCACTTTCTGTTCAACAATGACATACAAAGTTCAAGTAGATCTGACCACATGCAGTCGTCTTGCTCTCATCGCACACACATAATGTCACTCACCTCACACTTCCCACGCACACACACACTGTGCGGATCCTTGTATGAGCACCGTGTGCCATTGAGGACCATTCTCTGTATGAAGACCACATCTCCTGTCTCCTTGGATTGACAGTGTAGGTGGCAGCGTTTATTAGCTGGGAGACAAACACAAACATACATTAAAATGGACCAATTTTTTCAAATGATTGTCACACTGGCACATTTGTGATCTTTACAACCAGCATGTGGTTATTTTTCATGTTCTGAATAACAGTTGGCGTGTCTCATTTTGTCTGTCTGTGTGACTCATACTACAACTGCATGAGCCTCCAGAGACAAAACCTGGCAGCTTTTCCCAGTCAGAATGAACACTCCTACCTCCTCACGTTTATTACAAATGGACATAATCCAAAGACCTTGTTTTCTGGTACAGTAACGCCAATAAACAGGTGGGAGATGTGCTACTGTATAATTATAATATGTGGTGAATTTCTGTCAGGTTGGACTGAGAATGCACAACAACAATGTATCAAACCCTTCTCAGTGATATGATCTAAATGATTCCACCGTGTGAAACACGCTGTGATAAATGAAGGGCCCAAGTTGCACAGACCTTGTAACACTTGTGTGATATATTACACTACCACTCATTCATATGAGCTATATATCAACATCAAACATACATCCTTTGTACCAATTTTAGAATTTATTGTTTTAATGTGTGCTGTGCTGCTCCTTCAGACTAAGCTGCTGATGTACCAGTGCTTCTCATTGTCATTGGCTGATACCTGGGCACCTGGTATCATGTTGTGGTCAGGTTGAGGCCAGAAGCAGTGAGTTTTGCTATTAACTTTCTGTTACCCAACTTCTTGCCAGGAAGCCTTGTATGGAAGAGTTACCGCATTTGTTTTGTTCTATTTTTCTGTTGATGAGCCAGATTCAGGAATGCAGTTTTGTTTTCTTTTTGGTTTCGTTAGTTTTGATTTTATTTCTAGTTTAGGACTGTTTGGTTTGTTGTTTTAGCCAGGGTTCTACATGAAGTTAATTTCACGCTTGTTCTGGCAACAGCTAAAGACAAACATTACATTTACATTTAGTTTTTGGAAGATACTTTTATCCAATGCGACTTGAAAGTGAGCTCTAAAACAAGCAAAAACTAAGTCTGGAAACATACATCGAAGGTAATATGCAATAAGAATTACATGTTTAAGCTTCACACATAGTGCAAAGGAGTTTTTTTGCTGTTGTGTTTTTTATGTTAGGAGCACAGGAAGCTTCAGAGAAGCTCTGTTTTCAATAATTGTTTTTTAATATTGTGAGTGAGGTAGTTGAGTGTGCAAACTTTGGTAGTTTATTTCACCATTGTGGGATGATTAAGCTGAAGAGCTTTGCCTGGCATCTTTTGCAGGTTGATGCCGGGACCACCAAGCAGCGTTCGCTGGCCAAGCGAACATATGTGAGAGTGTAGGGGTGCATCACTGTGTACAACATGGGTGACTTACATATGTGTGAAAGTACCATGAGTGGCTAATGGAGTACATTGGAATTCTAGAACAACATATGCTGCTTTCTGTTCCCAGGAAATTGGTGGATACTTCAGCAGGAGAATACCACGCCTCATTTTGCTTGTGCTAACGAGCTGAAAGCCAGACAAACTGGGTAACCTTACTTATGCAATTTGTTTGCTTTTTACAGCACATCTGTTGACTTAGTGAACTACTTAGTGTGCTTGTACACTCACAGAAAAGTAATTTGAGACTTGAGAAAACCTTGTTGAAAAGTATGGCATTTAGAAATGATAAGAATAGAGAAAAACAATTTAGCAAAGCTCTTCTTAGCTGAGTGTGTATAGCACGACCTCCAATTAGATATGGAGACAGCTCAGCACTTTTATCTAGTACTGGCCTTTAGTGGGATGATAATTTAAGACGTATCAGCAAAGCAGTGACACCTCCACTTAGAGATAGAGTGGGTCTGACTGCCACACATACATACAAGTTAGAAAATCTTTCACAGTGTAAAATGAACCCTAGCGTTAATCTAAACATCATACAGTATGGTGCCAACTGATACACTGATGGAAAAAATATGGAGGAAGGGGGTACAGGGAGGGATCCTGTTTAAATCAACCAGTGGGTGGAGAAAGAGAAGACACAGAGTTCAAAGAAGAATGTTTTAAAGAGACTTCCAAAGACGTGGGGTGGTTCTTTTGTGGGAGGGTGTAGTCATACCTCAAACTTGTACTCAGACTCGGCCGGACAGCCAGATGTCAACAACTGTAATAAACCTATATATAAAACACCCAAAATTATGTGGTTTCCTCTTTTTTGCCCTTATTTCTATTTACAGCTCAGAGTATATAATCACTTAGGGTTTGTCATTCTCAGATCCAGAGAAGTCTCTGTCCTGACATTTTCTTTCTGTGTTCATCTCTGTGGGTGTGTACTCACGCTCTGGGTGTTCATAAGGCAGCCAGTGGTGTTGGTTGCTGTGGAGTTCAGAGCGAGGGCCCCAAACCTGGCACTGCTCCTCTCGCGTGTCACTGTAAATATCCTCACATTCATTGCTGTTGCACATCTGGAATTTGTAATTTGCCCCCTCACATGTGCGACCTCCGTTGGCTGGTCTGAGAGGGATGCAAGCCAGCAACACGTGAATATTTTAATCCATCTCAGTGTGTATCATATAATCACTGACTTAAAAAAAACTTTTTAGCATTTATAAAGTATTGTGCTCTACATTAATGAAGCAGTTGCCTCTGTGTAATTATCACTATCAACATCAGTGCAACATATAGTACTTTTTATGTACTTGTCAGAGGTAAACTAAAAAGTGGGTCAATTTAGTCCCAAGAAGTATTAAAATAGTATACTAGCAAGAATACTATTTTAATACTTAATAAAATAAACTTTAAGTATACTACTTTGTGTTTTACACACACATACACACTGGGAAACACACTTTTATACATGTACCTTGGATTGTCACAGTCACGTGTGCGAAACTGTACTCCTCCACCACAGGTGCGGGAGCACTGGCCAAACTCACTCCACGCACCCCAGTTTCCATCTTGCTTTATGATGTCAGGGGTCAACCAAATGCAGTGGCCTTTAAAGCAATGCTGCAACAAGCCAATAATACACCAATTCAAACTACCCACCAATTGTGATTTGAATACAGTTAAATTATTTCTCTTTCACAGAAAGTTGAAGTCAAAGCTGCATATAAATACCTTCCCATCTCCACACATAGTGCCATCAATGGGCGGTCCTTTCTTGGTCTTGCAGAAGAAGGGATTGTCTGGGTGGCTACACCATAGCTGCTTACATGGGTCAAATGTGCGATACTGAGGGGCGAGAGGGGAGAGAGTCCTTTTTACAATGAAAAGACCTAACATACAGTGCACACACTTGGTAATTGACTGACCTTCATAGTACAAATCAACCATTATAAAACAGCAGGAATGAGATTAAACACTGAAAACGGGAAATAAAAGAGAGATGAGAAGAGAGATATCACAACAACAACACAACAGTATTATAACACTAACAACACCGACCCTGACACTATATCACTGCACTGTACACTATGTTCCATTGAGATACACAGCCATTCATGCAAACCAAAGGATGAGAGAAAGAGGGAGAGAGAGATCGTGTGTTTGTGTGTATGTAAGAGAGAGTGAGTGAGTGAGAGAAAGAGAGATAGAGACAGAGGGACTCTCAGAATGACACAGCCTTGGTTTAATTAGGTCACAAGGGAGGTAAGAGGGCAAAAGGTTAAAAGGCCAAAAAGTGAGGTACCAGTGACCTCTAAAAAACCCCTAGACACTGACCAAGGACCAAAGTCTTCTCCGCGGTTGGTATGAAGCATTGATTAGAATATCACCAAAGTAACCTGCAGTCCAGTGTCTATGGGGCCATGCCCTCCTCCCTCCTTTCCACAAAATACCGTACCCACCATGACCTCAGGGGACATTTGTAGGTTAGAGGGTGACTCACAATCAATGGCTAGACTGTGGTAGATAATCAGCAATGAGATCAGACTGGAGGATCCTAAAATCTGAACTGAAAAATGTAAACACAGCCTCTGTGCTTACTCAGATTTTTCCCTCTCTCTCATTCTTTTCCCGCTCAACATATTTTGTGTTGTTGTGTGCTTCATCTCCTAATTTGCTTGGCATAAACATGTTTATAGCCCAGTTTATGGAAACTTTGGGTAATAGTTACTTTTTTTTCCTCAGGTAAAGTTGAACTGTGGCCAAAGTAAACATTTTGAAGTTATGATTAGTATGTTAGAATTTCTGTGAGGTTTCAGAGTGCATGTTGGATGTTTCTGTAGTTTTACTGCATAAGATGCTGTCATGTGGTTGCAAGCTCAGTGAGAACCGTAGTGCACATTTGTGCAAAGCCGTTTTCTCAGTAAATCTGGCCCAGTGTGAACATTTTAGAATCCTGCAGACTAAAGTTCAAAATATGATGATGGGTAGAACAGAGAAACAAAGTACAATAAAAAAGAAAAGTAAGGAGCAACATTACAAACAATTACAACTGCAGAGGACAAGTAGAAAATGAAAATCTGAGAAAACAAATGACGGGCCACATGTGGGGTTACCTTACCTGCGTTCCTGACTGGCCCGCCTTTTGTAGCTGAGGGGAATGGGTTTGACAAGAGAATAAAGGGTAATCTAGCAATTTGTGCAAAGCCCCTGAACAAGCCCTTGTCTAATAAGCAACAGCTTCCCAACAGCGTGCCACAGTGGCTTCACAGTCATAGAGCAGGTGAGGGTGAAAGCAGGTAAGATGCCTGGCAAGGTGCTGCAGGTGGGTGAAGCTTGTCTAGTGCGTAACATTTTGTGTTTAAAAAATATTTGTATGTGACGGGTTCATGTAAAACTCTGTGGTTTCAGTCATGTGTGAAATAAATATATAATTTAATGTAATTAACATTAATAACAAAAAAAACCGAATAGCTATTCAAAACCAATTACCTGCTTTTAAGTAAGATGTCAATCCCACCAGTGGCCGGGAGAGGAAAGCAGAGGACATCAGAAGAATATGAATAGCTGTGTGTTGTATGTGCGACTCTCATTTCATAACAGTGTAGATCAGAGATACTGTAGATATCAGTGCTGGTTTCAGTTCAGTATAGGAAAATGTTAGAGCTCAAAATGTATGTATTGTAAAGTTGCAAAAGGTGCTCTGCATCATGTCAGGTGATAAAATGATTCTAAGATTAAAAATGTCGGTGACAATTGTCACTTCAGTGTGTCCGTCACAATGTTAGCACAGTTAGTAAGTGTTGGTAAACGCTAGCTGTGTTAGTATAGTGACTCAGATCAGAATAAGAGGATATCTTACCGCGGTGCACATTGTGTAGCCTACGCCGAAGTCGAAGCGACACTGTTCATTCATGGAGTAGTGCAAACCAGGAAGTTGAGGCAGTGATGGCCAGTTGTGATCAAAGGGATCATCACGGAGACAGTCATAGGAACTGAAAGATGAAAGAAAAAAGAGTTATGAGATTTTAGTTTCTTTATTGATCAATTCTTAAGTTATAAAATTAGGGTAACACCAAAGATTTCTTTAATAAACCAAACAATATCTTCTCAATTAATTGTATTGCTTATCAAATATGAAAAATATTGTAAAGAATGTGACATCACTATTTTCCAGAGTGCAAGGTGATGACTTCCAATTGCTTGTTTGTCCAGACAAACAAAGTCCAAACAAGAGGTCCTTCAAATGCATTTAAATGCATTTGATGTAATACTAACAGACCCCTGAGCTTAACACTGAGACTTTCTCACCGTGAACACCATTATCATATCATAACTTCTGGGATAATTATCTTAGCCTCAATCAAATCCTACACTGTGAGAGTGTGTGTTTATGTCTCACTGAAGGTAGCGTCCCAGCTCTTGCATGCTACATCTGGACCAGTGAAAGCGGTGGAACGCAGCTTGCACCAGAGGAGCCATGATGCTGCCCATGTGAACCTCATCTCCACAGCGGTTCCCCTGACCATCGTGCTCCATCCCCAAACTTGGGACAGGAGAGATAGGAATGGCAACATGTGGGAGGAGAAGAAGGACAATGAACAAAAGAGCAAAGTAGCGACAGTTCTCTTAGTGGATATCGGCTGAGGTGAGAAGTTCTGGTATCAGAATTCAGTGTTCACCCACTAATAGGAAATGTGAGATGGGTGTGGAGCATTGTGTTACGTGTTAGCTTTACTCTACTGATAATGTGTTGTTGCACTAGTAATCATAATCCATTGTTGAAGTGACTGCTGTCTTTTGCTGCACAAGTGCTGTAAGCAGGCCTGAAGACAGCACTGAAAATGCACTTACACATGGCCAGTCTCGTGTGCCACCACAAAGGCAGAGGAGAAACCGTCCTCGTGGTTCAAAGTGCAGCTCCTTACTGGGTGGCACATGCCCGTCACCGGCGCGTAACCTACACAGCCAGGATGAGAGATACACCCATTAGTTCAACTGTCTTGAAATGTTTAGGTTGTTCAATTCCAGTACTAAATGTAATAATCACAAAATTAAATAAATATTTATTAGTCCTCCAATTTTTCAACATTTTGCTACAACATCCAATTATTCTGTCTGTAAATTAATAGGTTATCCTCCTGAAATTGATCTACTGTAATTTTACTTTGTGCATATGTCAGTTACATGAGTCAAAACAAGTGAAGAAATATAAAACCAATTTGGATAGTACTAGTATACTTACTGTCCAATTCACCATAAAGCTTTATTTACTGCACTGCATACAGTACACACACAAGTGAGCTCATCACATACACACATAAGAACAAATGTACGTGTGTTTGTATGTCTAATTCAAACCCTAAACCATCCCTGCGTGCTTGTCTGTCCCGTGCTGCCTTTAATTGTAGAGCTGTGGCTTGCCCTGCTGTGTGTATTGATTTTCTGCTGCTGAAGGCTGAGCACAAGGGCAGCTGAAGGGCTTCTGGATAGCTAGGCCACTGCCTTTAGAGGCCTCTCCCCAGGGCCTTCCTGTTAGCCTGCACTCTGCTGCATAGAAAACCACCAACCACCAAACCCACAGGGCACAATGTAGCTGTGAGGCTAAGGAAGGAGGAGGACAGTTTTCTATGTATACTTATGAGGTTCCGGTTCTGAAAAAGATGAGCATGTAGTTTGGACATTAAACAGAAAGATTTCGGTAAGTTTGTTACCCTGCATGCCCGTGGGACCAAATTCCTGTCGTGTGAGGAAGATGGCATGGTCGTGATACTCGGCGTCCCCTGTGTCCTGTTTCTGCTGCAGGAAGGCCCAGCGACACACATTTTCCAGGCTCTGAGATGGGTTCCCCAGCTCAATCAGGCTCATGGACTGGAAAGAGAGAGACACAAACACATACATATGGGAACAAGATGGTGCGAAGAATATACAAAAGCAGTGAACTATGGCTGCTTCTTGTTCCTCTTCTGGTACAACATTTAATTCAAAACTGTAGGGGGCAGCGTCTCAATGTTCTATATTGTCAGCACATCTTCCAAATTGCTGAGGTGTACAACACACTCATACACACAAACTCACACTCAAAAGCATCCACAGTACTCACATAATAATGCTTAGGGTTGTGTAATCTTGATGATTTATATAATGAACCTGCAACTAAACTAAACAACTAAACTGAGCTGTCTATTAATGAGATATGAACTAATGGTCAAAACCATGTCCAATTATAGTTAGAGTATAGAGTATTTACTTATGGTTAAATTCATAAGACCCACACCCACATAAACACCTAGATGTTGGCAATTCCTTACATTCACCTTCACCTCTATGCTCATTCTCATTAAGATCTCCACTCTCCTCCTTTCCCTTGTTAGATTCTGCTGTACTAGTCTTTCCTTCTCTCTCTTCCGCCGCTTCCCTCTCGCCTTGGATTCAACATTTCCTCACTGTTTTCACACATGCACAATGCACAGCTGAATCAAACAGTGATGAGTGTGTATAGTGCGAGTGTGCTGCAGTGAAGACATATGGCCTGCCTCTGCACACATGATGGAGTGTGAAGTCTGCACTCTGCACAAACACCCCTAAGACAGTATGCACTGAACACGTGTGCGCTTTCTTATGTTCATCAGGTGCTTGTATGTGTGCTTCAGTATTTTTTGATCTTTTATAGTGTTAGTGTTTGGTGTGTCATGTGTTCCTGTATCGGACTGTGTGTGTAAAGTGTGTGTGTATGGGTGTGCCTGTATTCAGGGTCACATAGGCAATCTGCAGGCTGTCTGGGTGCAGCTCTGTTGCCACGGTAATTGGGGATGATGGACAGCCGGAGCTTTGGCTGAAGCTGCATAGGGACTGGTCCAGAATGACCAATGTAGAAGAGTGTGTGTGTGTGTGTCTGTGGCTCCACTGGGACTGTAGACATGTAGAGATGAGAGGAAGAGATAAGACTATAGCAGCATAAGCGTATCACAAAGCACCTATCCAGCAATAAACATTTGTATCATCCTGTGGGGTAATCCCTGTCCTCCTCCATTCCTGGCATCTTTCACTTTATCTCTCACTTCCCTCTCTTCCACTGCTTCTGTCCTTCCTCTTTTCAACACAGACAGGAAGATAGAATTACAGTCAAGAAGACAAGGATGCTTTCCCCATCGTCCGGTCTCTCCGTTTATGAATGAGGGAGGGCTATCATTGATTGTTTATCTTTGCCTGGACTTCCCATGATTCTGTGCTGCAGTCTACTGGGAGGTTAGCTGATTGCATAACGGACAGAGTTTCTATGTGCTGTGGTGCTGAACTGTGAAGGCGTGCGACTTGAAAACACTCCCCTGGGATACTACATGCTTTTAGTTCCTCTTTTGCTCAGTCCACTGGAATAACAGGCTCCAGGCATCAGTGCGTACTGATGAGTGTGCATGTGTGTTTGTTTGTTGTTTGTATATGAATGTGTGCGCGACTTGGCTGTGCTTAGTGTAGGTACTTAAAATGATTGTAGCAAAATCCTGGTATCAAAAATAGTGCTCATAGAGAGACAAGGCATCCAATTTCCAGGAAAAGCATCTCACTTGACATTTCTGTAGAACTCTGTCTTACCTTTCCATACCCCAGCATGATAATCCTCACCAACACCACATTGATCTTTGCCCCCAAGGACTGGTCATGGTAGATCTCATTCACCTGGTGTCAGACAAAAAAATGCATGAAAGAAAAAAGTTACAGCAGCAGAAAAAAAATGTAAAATCTAATCTCTGATAGCTTAATTGATAGTTAACAATAATTTCATAATGCTTTTAGAGTAGAACAACAAGCCTACGAGTCTAAGTCTAAATCTGTAGTTGTAAATGTTAATAGAATGCCAAAGGAATAGTTCAACATCTTGGGAAATATGCTCATTCGCTTTCTTGCTGTGAAGATCAATACTGCTATAATAAGCGTACTTTCCAAATGTCAAACTATTTCTTTGGAAAAATGGGTTTTGGCCTTGATGCCGTATAGTTCTTTTCCAGAAGGAAATTAGTTGATTGGAGTGATTTTACTGATGAATAAAAGAGCTAGCTGAAAAAATAAATAAAAAAACAACAGACACACTGAAGGAGTGAGTGCAAACATAGTTTTATGCTTGGTTTATGTAGTCATTTTTTCATAAAGCCATAACCAAGAAGACACACATTTTGTACAAATTATTACCCTGTTATAAAGGGTGGCTTAATAGAAAGACCCAAGGAGCACAAAACAATAAATAGTGAGCAAGACATAGCAACACAGCACAGAGAGTAGCAGAGTAGCAGACAAAAAGAAGGGGACACAGAAAGGTGAAGAGAGTGCAAAGTTTCCCATGAGCACAGATGAAGAGGAGATGAATGAAGAAAGATACAAAGGAAGAAAAGAGCCTAATGCAAGGAAACAAGGTAAAGTGTGACAAGGGAGATGCAGAGAGTACACTGGTGAAACACACACACACACACACAGACTCAAAGCGAGTGTGAGAGATAGGTGGGTGGGGGGTTATATTGGAGCTGGAGTTAAGGCCTGCTGTCCTCGGTGGCTGTGTGCGGTGCCTAATGAGGCAAAGGAATGTAAAAACAGACAGCCATAATGAGATGGCTGATGGACACGCTGTAGTGAAAGGCACACAAATACTGTACACACACACACGCGCGTGCACGCACACAAAGGATAAGGAACAAAACTGCAGACACATCCAGTGAGAGAGACGCATGAAAGAAAACTGAGGAACGCTAAAGAGAGAGAGGGATAAGGAAAGGGAGAAGAAGCTGAGCAGGAGAGAAGGAGCACAGAGGCAAAGTCAGAGAGGAGAAACCTTGGAAGGCAGTCGAGACGTTAGACAACAAATAGACGAAAGAGCTGTGGAGAGAGATGTTTTAATAAGAGAGGAAACAAATGTAGTTGACTAATGCTCTTTTCCATATGCGGAGTCGAGTTGAAAAAATCCTATTAGGAAAAATCCAATGAAGTAATCTCTCAACTCAGAATCCTAGTTCGTTAACCACAAACTTCGATTACATACTGAAATTTAATCTTGGCTACATCACAGCAGCTTTACATAATGCTTGGAAACTTTACAATAATTTAGTGTTTGCTTTTCAGCTTTGTGCAGCCTTTGTGTTAGGAACATCAAATACACTAAATAACCTTCTGATGTGTGGAACTTACTGTTGTCAGCATTTTAATCTAACCTGCCAATGCAATCATTAAAATAAAAAAAAGGTTTTGGTGTCAGGAATCAGCATTTTGTGGGCACCAATGCTTTTCCAAGCTCTAACACGTAACTGTTGGAGGCTATAATTAGTCTGTGATACTAACTGGGATTTTTCCCTTTAGCTGTGACTGGAACTCTGCACTGGGAACCCATTTCCTGAAAAGGGATTTATCTCAAATGTAATGACAACTAATAATTTCAACCATAAATTGCTAACTTTGCTTTTTCATACCAAAGTACAAATAAATTCATTTTAGGTTTTCACTGATCAAATTTGTTGAATTGTCCTGCTGAAATATCCACTGACTTCTAAAGGTTTTTACACAACATGAGCGACACAAATAAATTATACAAAAAAGTAAAAGTTTAGGAGGAAAATGAAACGCAATGTGCTAAGACTTTTTACAGTGAAGGTTCTAAAAAGTTGGGCTACAAAGATTGATTTCACATGAAACGATCACCTGGTGCCGATTCTACTTAATGGAAGAATTTCAAAACAAACACTTTGGGTGCATCAGATACTGACTAGAAGGAGGAGAGTTTCCCTGTTGATTGATTTGAACTGCGTCTGGCTGTGTGAGGTAAAATATGATAACTACTTAAATAAACACATCAGTACATACATTTGCACATCTCATGAAAATGTTGCAACTTGTCATAACGATGCTCTTTGGCAGACATTTATACATTGTGCTTCTACTTTGCTTATGGGTTTTATGTTATGTATTATAAAATGAAGCATTAACCGAAACTAAATTGATCAGACTCTCCACTATGCTCAGTGACATTCCAACAAGCTGCACTGTGATTGGCCAGAAACGTCCTGCCACAGTTTCTCACGCAGTGTTGCCTGAGGATTCAAAGGTCACACACATTCAGCACTGGTTTCTGGCCTTTACCTTTACACACTGAAATTTTCTGAATCGTTTCAATATTTTGTAATGAAAATGTAATCCTGCACTGTGAATTTATAAATCATATCTTTCTTCTGTCTCAACCTTTTTGAGTGTGTTGCATTGAAACTTCCCACATGCTCATATCTATAAAATACTATTAGGTCTGTCAAAATCATTCATTAGAACTTTTGTCAGATAAATAAAGGTTCAAGTAAATTGAAAAATCACAGATTAAAAAAAAATGAAAAACTGAAAAAAACGCTTTTTTTAATGTAACCTTGTGAACATTGTGATGATAAGAGTTTTGGTGTCGCCCTTATATCAAATTTGCAATAACTATTTTCAATAGACAGAATGAGAAGGTGAGATATCCTGACCTTTGATCCCTATGAGTCAAAATCCTGCACTTTAAATATGTGTTGTGTAAAACCTAGTGTATGTTCAACCTTCCACATCTTCTCCTCCCATTCAGCCTTTCTGTTAAAAAGTTTCAGTGTTCAAACTATAACTGAGATTCAGTAAATAATGGCTTTTCTTGTTGTAGCTCCCATTATGAATAAGTCTTGTCTGTTCAATCTCAATATAAGGTTCCTGGCCAACAAATAGTTTTTATGCTACAATATTATTTCTTCTGGTAAGATTTTTCTTATGTTTGTCACAGAAACACAGCTGAGTCCTGTCTTTTTTTAACTGCTCAAAAGTGTCATAGCCCTAATGTTTTATTTAAAAAATCTGTCCCTCTTCAAGTCAACATCTAGAGATTTCCTCTGAGATGTGTGAGCATTTTCTCCATTACTTCTTTAGTAAAAATTAAACCACAGTCTAAAGTTATTTTATTTGGCCCTGCTTATTTGACCACACATAACATCAGGCATTCAGCATGGAATTTGGGTGTTATCTTTGACTTTAAGTTAATATTTGAACGACAAATTACAAAAACAGTTCACCCCTGTTTCTTAAACCTCAGGAATGTAAATAGAATAAAAGCTTTCCTTTCCCACTCAGACCTTGAAAAAACTATTAATGTCCCCATTTTCTCTGGTTTTTATGTACTGGCTACTGTACTTTCATTCACACAGTGTATTACATGTCTTCAATTAGTTCAAGATGCAACTGCGATTTTACTGACATATTCAAATAGAAGACACGATGTTTGCTTCTCTACACTGGTTACCAGCCAAATTCAGAATAGATTTTAAAATGTTACTAAGTACTTTTAAGGCCCTACGTGGTTTTGCACTAAATTACTGTATATGATAGACTTGTTGGTATCATCTGAGACAAAGTGTTTACTACATGCCTCTGGCTTGAGCTTGCCAAAAAAGAAGATTGTGCTTTTGCTATTCGAGCTCTATGGGATGTCAGTTCATCTGAATGTGTTTTTGAATCAGGGCTTAAATCATATCTCTATAGGAGAGCATTCTTATAACACACTGCAACATATGTGTTAGTTTCTACAACTGAGTATTAATAGATGTGTATGAATGTATAAACATATGCACATTTATGCATATTTGTGTGTTGTTGTGTACATTTCTATGTTTATATAAAGCATTTTTAAATTATATTTGTTTATGTATCTTTTTACTGAATGTCTTGTTTTTTAATAGTGCACTACTGGAACCTTTTCTGACACCAGATTTATTATTATTATTATAACAGTAGTTTAAAGTTAACAACAACAATAAATGTTGTAGTGGAGTGTACTATAACAAGAATTAAAGACATGCATTATGTTTTGTAGGCTACAATTACTGCGTTTACATGCAGTTAAGAAATCTAATTTCTCAGGGAAACCATATAATGGTTATAATCGGGGAACGAGTTTACATGGGAGTTAAATAACCTGATCACTGGAAATCTGCGTATATCTGCAGAAGATATCTGGGTCAACAATTTTAAGGGTACAGACAGAACTTCTTCTTCTTCTTCTTCCTGCTTTTTGCTGTGTTCTTTTTCTTTTCTTTCTTTCTTTCTTTCTTTGATGTGCCAGTGTCTGGAAACTGAAAGTACTTAGAAAGAGAAATGCAGACAGACCAGAGCTCTATTTCACAGCGCAAAGTGACTGAATTAAAGAAATACAAGGAGTAATCTGATTTCTCCTGTACCTTGGGCTTATTTTGGCTCACAGATTTTAACTGAGACAGAGGAGACTGATTCTCTACATGTTTGTGTGTGTTAGTGTCAGAGTCGGGGGAGTTGACTGCAGCGCGAGAGAGACATCAGCACAGCAATTCAATGCACAAACTGAATGCATTAAAGAAAAAAAATGACTTATTTAGATCTGTAGAGGGCATTTTGTGATGGTTTCATTTTTAGTTGGTCTTTAGGCAGACGCCGTGTGATTATTCCCCTATTCATTCAGCAGCTCGTCTCAGCTGATAGCAGAGATGAAACCTGGCTAAGCTTTTTTTCTGGGTAATCAGCGTTTTCTGGGAGAAATCTTCCTGGGGAAATCAGGTTCCTCTAATCCCCTACCTCGATTACAGAAGCCAGGTTTCCTGTTCACATGACAGTTAAGAAATCTACTTACTTGAGAAAGCGGTTTGTAACCAGATTTCTAAAGACCATGTAGATGCACTGATTGACTACATCTTCTGCAAACTGTTAAAAAGTACAACCTTCCCCTTTAAACCTCAAAATTTGAAAAACAAATTCTTCTATAAATGTACTTATTTACTTTTCCAGTTGACCCATCATGTGATACCATTTATTAGGACCCGTTGACCACAGAGGTAAAGCAATGCCAGTAGGATGAATCAATGTAACTAACCAGATAACAATTTATCCAAACAATGCTCCTGGCATCCTCTTATGGCCTCCTTGCTGACTTTGTCTCTTTATGATATCCTCCTTCACCAGTATGACAATTTAATTTGAATTCTCTTTACTGTACCACCCTGCTTACGTTTTGTACCACTCACCATAAGTTTACTATACCGCCACATGTTTTGCTTTTGGTGACATCATGGACAACAAGTGCCCATAAATGACAAAGACACATACACACAAAGTCTGGGGCAGCAACTTAATAAATGCTTTATTAAGTAACTTAGCCTTTCATTGTAATATTTAATAATGAGTGGATGGAAAATAGTATTAGTGTGTGGGACACAGGAGAAAATGGGAAAGTTTTCTTCCTGCGACCTTCAGTTTTGTGTTTTGGATGCTCTTTTTACACGTTAAATAAGATCTTGAGTTGCTAAGCAACCACCAAACAAAGACAGAAAGTTGTGTTGTCTTCTCAGTTTAACCCCGTCTCAGACTGTGTCTGTGTGTGTGAGACTGTTTTCATCTTGCCTGCCTGTCTGGCTACCTACTGGTGCGTCTGTCTCTCATCTGATAACATTTGTCACACTCCCTCATTATGTTGGCAGGCTGAAGTATATATTAGGAAGTGAGACACGTGTGTGTGCGCGCGTGCGTGAGTGTGTGTGTGAAACTGTGTTTGTTTGTCCGACATGAAATGGACACTTTGGGTGTGTGGGTTCACACTTGGCCTGATCCATCCCGTTTCCTTGGCAACTGTTAGGCCAATTAGGAGTGGTTGACTTCCAGGTGACCCCGACACCACAAGTTCCACTCTAATGAGCGACACACATACACTTGTCTGCACACACAGGCACAGGGTCAGCCCAGTGTCCTTTCAGCCCAACTTTAGCTTTATGATGCACTCAACCATTCACATTCAGGCTAACACTTTAAACAAAGATGCTGTAATCTAGAGGACAGATATGCCACAGCAATTTATAATCACACCCACAAATTCACTGAGATAGTCTTACCCACAGTAAACACCCGAAACACAGTGTTCTTATTAATAACTGTAAAGGCTTGTCTCTCATTAATTCTGCTCACAGTGGTCTGATGTTTGAAGGGTAACACCGGGTGTCATTACTTACCTCCTGAGCTACAGGCACCCAAGATAGCCTAGATATGTCCTTCTGTGAGTATGTGTATTAATGCAGGACTAGAGGTCAGGAAGGCACAAAGTCCTTCCTATCAGATAAATAATGCAGCCACAGCATGTCACTGATGAAATTAAGTAGGGCAACAGGAGAAAACTGCAAACATGAGGTACCAGCATCAGTAAATGCTTAACAAACAGTGATAGCTGGTAAGACGGGTTAGCTACTGCCACCTGATGCATAAATTCACACCTTCATCTTGTATTACAATGATACCTTATATAATAACATGCCTTATACCATAATAATGTAATGTGTTTCTATCTATTTAGATTTCAAATCTTAAGTTACACAAACAAGCTAACTGTGTAATATCATGAATATTGAACAGTGTGTCATACACTAAAGTCATGTGCTTTTATTTTATTTTATTATTTTGAAGATTTGCATGAAAAACACTCTCAGCTGCTGATGAGACAGAACTGAGTCATCTAATAAAACGTGGCTAGAGTGCTACATAAATTAGATAACACTTTGGACAGCTTGTCTACATCTTTTTGTTAACACTCATGGGATTATTTAAAAACTGAAACCCAGAATTCTCAGTCTGACAGTACTTCTTACGTATCTGTGGCACTTCCAGCTAACAAGGTGTCTATTATTACCTGGACCACCTCTCCTTTCCCAGCTCATCCTACGACTTATTACTACATTTTTTTCCTCTTGCCTTTAGGAGTCTGTCCAGCTTTCACTAGACAGACAGACACACACACACACTCACTTTCCTCATCAGCATCATATTCATATCCACTGAAAGTGTGATTAACAGTTTGCAGCACCACTCTAAAGGTCTTCATTAATGGGTGAGACAGACAGGTAGACAGACAGATCACCACTGGCTACTAAATCGATCACCACAATGTTTGCCGCAGGAAGATTACTGCATAATGGCCTCCACTTGGCATTTGGCACCCAGCAAATTTTACAGGATTTAGTACAACATTGTTGCTACAACATTGTTTTTAGAAATCAGCTTCACTGCAACAAAAGACATGAACCATCCTTTTATCCTTATATCTTACTTCTATAAGTGTGCAGGCGCACCCTGCTATGGAAACAGGTGACAGCATATGGACAGTATTTAGACCAACACAGTTTTATGATTCAAACACAACATAATGAGCACACTGGTACTTTCTCATAAATCAATGATAAACAATAAAATGAAGAACAACAAACTACTCAAGCCCAGTCACTAAAAACATCATATTCTGGCCCTCTTTATTTGTACAATATAAACAAGGAGGCTCATTTACCAAATAAGGAGTCAGGCAACATTTCTTTCCAAATTTATGTCAACGAGTCTATGTAACAGAGTCAAAACACATGTTTTATGGGCCAGATAACAGCATGTTCCAAACATTACAATGTTCTTTAAAAATATTATTTAAAAAATGGAAGTTTGGATAAATGTGAACTTCTTGATCTCTATCGGTCCTATGAAGTTTTTCACAAGTCTTTGTGTGATACAACAAAGACTAAGACAACTAAGAAATTTTTATACATGAGTGTAAAGATATTTGGAAATGGTGAAAAGTAGACGTAAAGAGTTTCTGTTTTGTAGTGTCACATGGTGTGCTGGCATTTCTTTAGTTTACGAAGCGATTTTGTGCAATCATGGTTGCAGGCAAAATGGTATTAACGTTGAAAATTCAACAGGGCTATCAGGACTATAGATATACAGGGTGTGAGTTGATTTGCACACAGTTCTAACAAGGAAACCTTAAATTCATTCTTTATCAAAAACTTGAAGAAGTCTCCAGTTGTCCAACTTTAATTCATTTGTCTCCCCGGATGGATCTCTTAATCTATCTTCAGTCATATAAATCGCCTCAAATTAAATCGTTATGTTATGACTGTTTGTTGAATGAGCAATAGGGAAAGGAGGTGATACCAGAAGAGTCTGTTCTGGGATGCATTTGACCACATCTCTTTTGTAGTGTAAATGTTAACGTGTCCTCTTTGCATCTCCAACAACAACGTTACAAGAAAATATGTCATCAATGCAGGACATTGTGGTCGTTTTGGAGAGAGCACACAAATTAAAAAAAGAAAAAAAGAAAGAAAGACAGAAGTATGGAGATAAACACTGATGTCAGTGGTTGGCGTACCCTCAAAACAAGAAAACTAATTTTCATTTGGGCCGAGGAATCTGTGTTGAGGAAACTTGATGACTGCTATCATTACTGGGCTGCTCATGAGAAAATAACTAAATATTTAGCCTTTGACCTTACAGCAGAAATGACACAGCATTAATAAAATGTGCACATAGTCTGCTCTGAAAGTAGTCTGTGGACACCTTGGAAATGCACATATGTACAGGTGTAAACAGTGATGTCTCGGTTGTCTGTGATTGCCAGAGACACATCCTAATACCAGGTGTACACAGGATCTAAGAGACACTGAAATGGAATGAGATAGGAGGAAGATAGAAACTATTACACAAACACTGTGGATTAAAATGGATTAAAATGCACTTATTGTTTTATATAATAACCTTCTGTACTAAGACACAAGTGCACTGCTTATTACTGGAGGTGGCTGCACAACAGTGTAGCACCTACTCTAACAAAAGACAGAAAATTACTTCACACACATTTTTAGGTGTAAACGTGAGCGTGTGCATGAAAAGGCAGATATCAGATACACAAAATTCAGCCTGGAATTAAAGGAGAGTAGAACATGCAGAAAACACTGGAGTGAGAGAGAAAGAGATGTGATGCCTTAATAGATATAGTCAGTGGTTTGTGGTAAATATAAATATAAATATTGTTGTTTCTGTAAAGACAATGATATCAGTCATATACAATGTATTGCACCGTTTAAGTTAATCAAATATATATTAACTAAACTAATGTTTTTAGTCTTTCAAGGAACAGGAAATCGAGAGAAGAAAAGTATTTTCTGTAGTATCTCTTGGTGCATTTATCTGTCACACTTTTACAAACACTCCAAAATCTGCCCCAGATATGAACGTCTTTAGAGATGGGACTATGGAGAATACATTATATCTTCAAAAATTGACCTTGTACATGTCATATTGTGCTTACAGATGTTTCAACCATTGTTTTTTAACCATTAATATGTTTCCATGAACTACCTAAGTCAGGCAGGAGTAAAAATGCAAAAGAGCTCAGTGTAGTGCGAGTCACTGCTGCTGAGCAACTGGGAAAGCGAGGGAAAGGCAGTGGGGGAAAGAAAAAAAACAGACAGAGAGAGAGAGCACACCCAACCTGAAGTGAGCAAAGCAAACTTTCAAGAAGAAAGTCGCCCAGATGCCACGCGTGGGAGGCAGCCCTTATTTATTTATTTCTGTTTATCTGGCTGTCAGTAATTTATTCCAAATGCGCTGTTTAAAATAATCCTTCTCCCACTGTCTCTCCATCTCTTCCCCACAGATTAGAGAGGGGCTGCGACAGGGCTATGTATTCCCTTCTCCTATATTGTCTAACAAATATCTAAAAGGGGAGGCAGAGAGCACAGAGGCTCTTGTTTTTTCTCAAGCGCTGAGCTGAGACAAAGAGGTGCGGCAGGATTCGTTGAGGTATGCTTGCACCTGCTTAATAGTCAGAGATTGGTTCCTTGCGCAGTGGGTTGCAATACGAGCAAAAGCAAACAGGAGCATGCACACAAACAAATGCACACGCATGTTCTGTTTGCACATACAAACGTGCAAACAGAACTCTCACCACAGGTTTAATTTGCAAAGATTAAAGTCTGTCAGCATCACACAACACAGAAGCACTTGTACACACACGCATACACATAGAAACACCTGGGAATGTGAATGCTTGGCTAAGTGTTGTTGTGGCCTGAAGCATACTGCCTGCTGTTTCTGCATCTTTCTTTTTTTCTCACTGCACAAACACACACTCACAATGAATGATGACATGACACAAAGCCTGATGAAATGAGCCCCTTCAGACCACAAGGCTCACCTAACACACAAACACACACACAAACAACATACACACTCACAGTAACAACACACACAGGAGGGGGAAGAGCCAGCAGATGTTTTGGCTTTGGCCGCTGACCAGAAAACTCACTTCTTCTTTTTCTACTTTTATTTTGGTGTTCTTTTGCAGAACGCTTCCCACCCAAACAGACACCAACACATTATGTCCTAACCTTTACTTTACCTTTATTTGAGCTTTTTAACTCTACCTAATGTAGTTCTTCATAAACAATTATGTACATATGTAGATACTGTGAAGTAAAAATATTGTACTCAAACATTTCGTGTTAATCTAACTGTTATGGTAGGATTTCTGTAAATGAAGAAATCCAAACATGGTCTCCTCCTTCGAACCAGACCATGTTTCTCCTAAGCTTTGCTCTCGGGGCACCTCCTGCGACTGAAGGGGAGAAACATGAACTAATTCTGTTCTTCTCAGGGAGTTGGGTATGTTTCTCTCCCTGTTCTTTGCTGGTTGGTGATTTCATCTCTTTTTAAATGTGTAGCTTTTTGTTTTTAAATAACAGAAGTACATTCTCTTCCTGTGTTTTTTTTCACCATGTGTTTGAGTGTTTACTCTGGCAACCATGTCTCTGGGTGTCTAGCATGTAATTTTTTTAAACTACAATATTTGATCTTACAGTACAGGATCCATAACAGTAATATCATCTTTAAACTTTTGTATCGTTGTGTTTAGGCACTCCCATACTTAAAGTTAGCAAAGGTTGTGGTTCGGCTGAAAAAAGAGAGAACCTAAATATTTTTCCTAACCTCAACCAAAGCGAAATAAAGCTAAACATTAAGGGAAATAGTAGACGGTACCATTGGTTAAAAAACGCTGGAATACTACTGCAGTGTTTAGATGCATGACATGTAAACACATCGTTTGTGTCACAGGATGCAAAGAAATAGACCAGGTACGCTTGTTGGGATGTGCTGATCCAGGAAGTTCACAAGAGCTGACGTGCAGTATTGACACTAGAAAATGGGTCAGTGACTTATAGGAACGAGCTGACACATGTCAACATACACATGCAGAGGCGTTAGCTCACGTCCCCATTACATTCAGACTGGATTACTGTAGCGTCTTCATATGGTCCAGAGTGATGCAGCTAGAATTTTAACTACGTGAAGGATATTTGCATCACACGCGCTTCTCTTCACTGGTGCTTCTGATGAGTGTGTGACTGCTCCTCCATATCTGTGTGATCTCCTTAAACCTTCCTCTGGAGTAACCTCCCTGCTCAACATCCTCCCTGATCATATCATCATCATATAATTTAAATGATGTGATCATAATGTATCTAGTATTTTGGGGCAGCACAAGGTGTTTTGTGACTAAATCAGAGTTAAGACTCCGTGTTTCTCATTAAGAAGCATCATTGACCGTAAGAGTCTAAAAATAAACCTGCTGTCCATTTCTAGTTGATTAGCCTGAGTGGTAAATGCTTCATATGCTAAATGTCATTTCAGCTTTCAGCATTGGGCCTGAACTTGTTTCCATTTCACCTAATTAATTTGCACTGCAGTTTGGTTTGAGGATCCATGTCAGAATAATTCACAACAAATGCTGAAAGCTCAGATTTAAATAAACTGCCGGCCAGAAAAAGCAATAAGTAGAGTGAAAGTCATTGTAACCTTTCTTACAAAACATTTTTAGCTCGTTAAGGAGGAAGACATGAGAGAGAGGATGTGATTCACTGAGGGGGGACATGTGACGTGCGAGATTTCCTGAAAAGATGAGTTTTCACCTACTTACATAAGATGAGGTGGGAAGACGCAGTGAGCGACATCCGTTAGGCAGGTAGGGGCTTTCTCAGCTCTAAGGCACAGCAGCGGGACACATGATCTGAGTTTTCAGTGGAGACAGATTGTCTGCAACGTGAACATACTATCAGCTGAACATACTATAAAATGCTGCTCAAACGTGCTTCTCAATATCACTTGTGAGGCCCAAGTAGGTTTCCACATCAGCTCAGCTGTTAAAATAAAGGGAGTCTAAATGTTTTGTAAAATAGGATGTTTGTGAACGTGAACCAAAGCCAGTGGGAACTCCATGAACACGGACCGGCACCATGCGGGTCCGGGTCAGCTTCACGGTGTGAAAAAGGCCTCGGCGCTCTCCACTTCGTCCTCCCAGGCAGGGTCAGTGTCTGAGAAACGCAGCGGGTTTTCTTGTTATTGTGGGCAAGAGTCCAGTGTCATCTGTGATTTACGTTTGAAGCGAAATTCTGCTAAACTGCTTTACACTTTAAAAGTCAACAGCAAATTAATGAAACACACACGTGCACACATTTGATCCTGGGTGTGACCCTTACTTGTACTTGACGGCGGATCCACTCCTGCGGTGCGGTGAGGCGTTACGTCAAGTTCAAGTGTGCCTCATCCCTGGAAACAGAACATTATTCATCCAGGCTGTGCACTAGTCAGCCTGTGAATGCGTTTCTGAGAAAATAACCCCAAGTGATGTCATGTCACCAGAGTTATCTCAGATTGCACCTGGAGAGTAAACATTTTTAACAGAAAGGCTGCATCGTAAACTGGGCTTTTAAAATCTGAAAGACGTGTACACGGTGTCGGCGCTTGACGAATAGGACGGATTATAGGTTTGTGTCTCACAGGTTCCTGAACCTACAGCAGCGCAGTGAGATGACTTTATTACTCTTTTAACATCATTATTCTTGTTTTATGTGTCTTACAGACAGAACTGGATGATGTTACAAGCTAACGCTTTGTGGATGTTTATCCTGGAGGCTTTACATATGAAGTGAGTTCTCATTTTATTATGATGATCCTTTTCAGGCCTTTTCAACAAGTCCTTGAAGATATCATGATCACAACGTACAAAATATGACACTGCAACCATAATCACTCTCGTCTGAATTTGCCATTTTACAGAGTGGGAATATGAGAGAAAGTTAATATTTAATACTTTTCCCTATTTTCCACTGTAAGATAGAGGATTTGTGGTGTCGCGAGTAGAATGTTTTGCTGCACTCAAATGTGAAATGTAATGTTAAAGACTAAAACAGTGGCTTCAAAAGCAGCTAATAATCAGATGCAAAAGGAGTGGGAAACCAGAGTAGGTTGGATCAAAGGTTGAGAAAACCTGCTGGTTTATATAGTGGAGCATTAAACTGGTTCCCTGTAACGGCGACAGGCACAGAAAGCAAACAGGGACATCCTGACATGACAACTTGGAAAGCGAAAGCAGAGTGTGTGTGTATGTGAGAAAAAGAGGTGTCTGTGTTTAAGTGAGAGAGATAGCACGCCTGACAAATTTTGTGTGTGTGTGTGTGTGTTCTACTGAGAGGTGTTTGTGCAAATATACTCTGTGTGTGTGCTGCTTATGAAACACAGCTGCTTCCACAAGCACTTAGAGCTTTTGTCATTTTAAAAATCGCCCTTCTCTCTCTCTAGCTGTGTGTGTGTGTGTGTGTGTGTGTGTGTGTGTGTGTCTTTTCTCTCTCTCACTTTCGCTTGTGTTTTCTGCCACCTCACTTAGTGTGAGTCTTATTATCAAAACATGATGGACAGGATTTATTATGCGAGTCCTGAATGTACTCGTAGTTTCAGTCTTAGTGTCTCAGTGTTACTCATTGGCTCTAATAGCGAGTTACACCGAGCGGCGAGGGAGCAGATAACCCATAAGTTCACACACTACTTTTTTTACCATAATTTATTATTCTTCAAAATGTGAAATTATTTGGAAATGGAGCAAAATTGAGATGAGGATTCAAGCTACAGCCAATTTGGAGCCACAGTGAGTAAATACTAAATATGGTGGTTTTCATGGCGTCTCTACTTCCAACTGCTGCAGTTTGGGGAAGGCCCCTTTTTCCTCTAAAACAGTTTCAGTAACAACTGAATGGTTCATGATAGGAAGATTTATTGCAGGACTGTTGTAGTTTTATAGTGTTTTTCCACTGTACGGCAAATGTCCAACACAGTTTACTCACCTTTTTTGCTTTTCTACTGGGCAGAAGTTGAGAAGTACCTGGTACCTTGCAGGTTTTGGTGCAGGAAAAAACTGCAAGGTACCAGGTACTTCTCAACTTCTGCCCACTGATTAGCAAAGAGCAGCCTTATTGCAACCACAGTCCCATCATCATAGTTCCTAAACTTTCCCGACATGTTTTTTTCAGCAGTCTTTCATCTTAAGGCTTCGACTCTGTTCTGAAACTAAACTTGTCTCCTTACTGTGAGAAAAAACCACACACTGCGAAACGAGAACAGCAGCACCTGAATATCCTCCATGATGTGTTCGTGCATCTGCAGTTTCGTGGCAGGTCACAGCAGGTTCACATGGCATTGCTGCGATGACAGTTGACGCTGAAGGTGCACTGTTTGCGATCAAAGTACTTATTAGCAAAGCGCGTCGAGTGGCTGATACCATGCAGTGGAACGCTATTAGTTCATTTCTGTTATTTAAGGATGGTTTGAAAGGTGTGTTTTCCTCCAGCTGACGGTGGAGAACAGTAACTGAATAATTGCGGTTATCTTGTAAAAAAACACACTGAAACAAAATGCCCATCCCATTATCAAAAGCAAATGGATTTATTTTGTCAAGTAATTAATTCTAAAAGCACATAATTCCATCAATATGCATAGTATTTGACCTGTGGCTTGTCATAAGTGACTTTCAGACCCAATCGGACAATAGCACCAATACTCTGTGAAACCCATTGTATCCAGTAGCTGGCTTTACGCTGTTGTGTATTGCTAAACAAAGTACTGCGGTGCAGCGCAATGGACTGACCTTGTGGGCACAGAGGTCAAAGTTCGACGTAGTTGATCTTTGACCTCTGTGCACTGTGATGAATAGCTGCATGGTAAAATGAATCAACACCTAATATTGTGTAAATTCCCTGTATTATGAAAACAGATTTTCATTCAAGCAGGTCATATCTTTGTAGGTAAGCGATATGTGTAAATGTGATGCAGGAAAAAATGTAATATTACCAAAGATAAACTAAGTAAATACAAACGTTTTTACATGATGATTTCATTTATTCAGTTATTAGTGCTAAATTATTAATGATGCAGTTTTTGGAAAGCTGAGTTACATTTCTCTCGCCACACCCAGGCCTGATCACTGGCAGACCTTTTGAATCACTTAAATAGAAGCTGTCTGACAAAGTGAAGCACGATGAAAAGGAAGACAACACATCAAGTTACAATCTAAAGAAATTCACAAACAGATGAGACACAAAGGAGGCGTATCAGTCTGGAAATGGCTCAAAAGCCATTTCTAAGATTTTGGGACTCACAGTCAGAGCCATTATCCACTAATGGAGGAAACTTGGAACAGTGGTGAACCTTCCCAGGAGTGGCCAGCCTACCAAAATTACTCCAAGAGCACAACGACGACGACTCATCCCGAAGGTCATAAAAGAACCCATAATTGATGGAACCATGAATTCTGCTCTCTACTAAAAAATCCTGAAGGAGAATGTCCGGCCATCAGTTTGTGACCTCAGGCTCAAGCGCACTTGAGTTATGCAGCAGGACAATGATCCGAAACACACCAGCAAGTTCACGTCTGAATGGCTTAAAAAAACAAAAACAAACAAAATTAAGGTTTAGGTGTGGCTCAGGGCCAATCCCATTTCTACCCTGTAGCCCTACCCGCCCCAACATACTGCTGATTTAAACGTCAGTCTTGAATATTTACATATTTTAATTTCTATATCATGTCTGTTAAAATTTAAATATCTGTGCATAAATCTGCTTTAGATTGAGAAATGGGCCCTTAATCAAAGTCCGGACTTCAATCTGACCTTAAACAGGCTGTTAATGCTCCAAAATCAGAGGGTTACGACACATCACGGTGGTTCACATAGACGCAAACTAGCATTCCTCCTGATTCCAGTTTCCAGAGCTGTGCTATCTGTGCTATATAATGTCCCAGCATTACGATACCAGTGTTTTTATTATGGCTTTTATTATACCTCATATTATTATTATTAGCACATTATTATATATGTGTGCTGGGATGGGCAGTGATGCCAACTATGACATCTCCCATATGAAGCAATTTAAGTGCTTAAAAAGTACTGGAACTAGTAATTAGTACATGACAAGAGTCAGCTTTTTTACCTGTATTTGTGCCTACATTCAAGACATGTTGGAATATAATGATGAAAATCAGACAAAATGTGAAATAATACTTGGCTCTGCCATAATATGTTATGTAAGTCCAAGATTTGAGAATAACAAGTCATGTAAATCATTTAGTTTCTAGAAAGGCTGTGAGACAGGTTTTTTTTCTGCTCATCGGGCTGACGGGAGGGAGGAGTGAATGTGTGTGTTGTGGGAGGAGACAGGGAGGAGTGTGTGAGTGTGAGACTAGATGAAGGGGGGAGGGGACAGAGAGAGAGAGAGAGAGGGAGAGGGGGGATTTGTAGCACGTAGTTGTCAGCTGTCATTAGGTACAGATGACACAGACAGTGACGGAGGTAATCTCACACAGAAAAGAAGAGAAATATACAAAACAAGCTTGTTTATGCGGGGCGTGTGTAGAGTGAGAAAACCTGTGTGACTGCCCGGCCGGCATGGGATGGTTGTTTGGCTCTGGACTGGTTATGGACTGGTTCCATCAGAGCAGAGGTAAGTGATGATCAGTGTGTTTATCGGAGCTGTATTTGCATTCATAATTTACTTTAGGTGACTTGCAGTTGAAAATATTTAATATTTGTCAGCTGATGACAGTTTCAAACGCAAACATTTGTAATGTAAACAAACCTTAAACCTGCATTGCTAAACATTAGCTGTCACTTTCCTTCCATTACAAGCATCCACCCATGTGTTTGAATCAGGCTAGATGAGCTTCTGTTTGCTCGTTTTTTTGGGATTTTATTTTGTAGAGCAAACTAACTAGTTTAATAAACAACAGAACAGCGACTACATGTGTAGTAGAAATAAAAATATTTCATGTATTTATAGCAAACAGCGATATATTTCATTTTGGCAAGTATGCATGACTGTGTTAGTCAGACTTGAACTTTGAGCTGTCATGTATTATTGTGGTTTTGACACAGTGTGTGTGTATGTGTCGTAGGGGAGTGGTTTAGACTAACTGGTCTCACACACACACACACGCGCAAAGAGTGCCCAGTCAGCAGGCCAGTAGCTGCTCTGTCACCTGAGGTCTAACCAACTGTTTACTCAGTTTGTTCAGCCTCACTAACAACAGTTGTTAACACTCTTTCAGAAAGCAGCAGCTTCGCTCTGTGAACAATAAATCTGAGATTTCATAATGACAAATTCACAGTTTAGACAAATATGAAAATAAAAGTTGTAAAAGGTGTTATTTCAGCACTTTATATAGTAGAATAAATATTCATATCCAAATCATTTCTGAAAAGCGTGAAACTCTAACTGAGAGGTCAAGAAGTAAGCAGCGTTTCGGTGCCTTCACATGGCTACTGCCCATACGTTTGATGACTTACTCACAAAACACTCTTTCATTGTAAAGCCACTCAGTTGTGAGCGACTGCTGTGTTTCACACTGACACCAACTACCAACTGCAGATAAGTCAATCAGCGAGTTAAAGGTGGAGTTTGACCTCTAGGCCAGTAGAACAATGCAAAACCTCCTCCAGTATCTCCTCGGAGTTTTTGCTTTCATTTTGTGTTGCCTTTTGTTTTTAACTGGAAGTGAACAACATTAAATTACTTTAAAAGGGCAGGGAGTACCCGTTATTACCGATTATACATGAGCTCCTCCCATTCCCTTTAAAAGCAGCGACAGAGAGGGATGGAAACTGAGAGCTTGAGGTCTGAGAGAGAAAAGGATCGAATGTGTGAACTCAAAAAAGACAAAAACTACAGAGCACAGTAAGTTTAGTGGAAGTCATGAGGTCGTGTTCAAGCTAGCTTTGGTTAGCTTCAGTAGCATTTAGCCTTTCTTCTGTTATTAGACACGTCTGAACTTACGGCCGCCTCACAGACTCGCCTCTTCTGTTGAGCTGTTTGCTGTTTTTTAGATAAACACCCGAGACACATGACACATTATTTACAGTCATTAGCAACATTAGGAGCCTCTTATCTCTGGATTGCAACCTGGAAGTTCACGGTTCAACATTTCCAACCTGTGCCAGCAGTGTGTTACGTGTGCAGGATTTTTGATAGGTGCGAGTGTGTGCTAATGTGAATGTTTCAGCCTCTGCATGCGCTATTGGTGCGTTTTATCCGTGTTTTATCTATTGCCAGTGTGTGTCTCACACTATCCTTCACTGCCCACCTGCTGCTGCAGCCTGAATTTAGTTCTGGGTCAGGTCTTCCATTCAGTCCAGTTGGGTTCAGAATTAATTGCAGGTAGCAGGTGGGTTCATGTTGATTTTGGCCATCTGGGGTCGACATTATTTGCAGTTAGTTCCCAAAATATCTCGTTGCTGTTCTGCAGGTCGTTGTATGCAGCTCAGTCATAACAGAAAACAGGACTATTGGAAGTTTCTGCAGAACTCCAGCTGATACTGTAACTCAGTCATATTAAAAGATGTATCGTGATGCCAAGTTGTCTGGGCAGCACAGCCAAAGCCACACCTCCCCTCCCACATGTTACTTTGGTGCCAAGAAATTACCAAAATAGGCGCAAAAGAATACACTTGCACCAAAACCGCGTTTGCCCTAGCTGTGGCATTGTGCCTGAAGGGAAATAGAGCCCCAAGTGTCAGTGACGATAAACAAATCACCTCCCTGCCCCCACTCCTCTCTCCCTCTCTGTGTCTGTACAAACTTCACATCCTGGTCTGTGCTTTTCCATGCATGTGTGTCGTTTGCACATTCAAGGCACCAGATTTAGTGTGTTAATGATTGCTACTGTACTGGTGCACAGAGTGAACACTTCTGACTATCGGTTTTATGTGCATCTGTGTGAGTATGCGTCCACTCAGAAATGAGTTAGCATCCGGGCAGGCATGTTCAATGTTATTGATTCGGGTCTATAATCGATCGTGCTCTCGCATTACATGATGCTGCACATGCAGAGCAATAAGCAGCTGCTGGCTGAGTAGCCTGCACACCAGCTATCTGCAGACACTTTATTAAAGTCATAAAATGTTTAAATCTGTCCTCTTGTTTGGTCCCGTCATTACTGCTCTGGTGCTTCTGCGCCGCGCTGGCCTGATGAGCTCTCAATCAAACTGCTGATTTTCTGTTGAATTATTGAAACACCGGGTCGTCTGGATTCGTTGAAACAAGAAGAAGAAGCTCAGTGGGGGGTGGTTGATTGGCCAAGACGAGGTTGAAGCTGGTCAGTGTGCACATCTTGAATTTTATGGGGATTCACTTCTCAGCAGACAGAAAGGCGTTTGTTTTCCATTTCAGCACACTGGTGTTAGGACTCTTCGACAACAATTCAGGAAAACATCTGGCGCTGGCGGTGTTGTGGCATCTGTGGGACATTAACAGAGACATACACGGTTAGCTTATGTCTTTGACTGTATATGTTTTAATGGTAAACCCATATTGAAGCAGATTTCCAGTTAAGCTCTAAATAAGGGCTCAATTTAAGCAGACAATAAAATAACTAATCTTAAATAATCTCTAGGTTAGATTAATAGAGAGCTTCAATTTAAGTCTGATGTTGCTTTTCAGAGGACTCAGGACACATGTGGACACATTCAGGATCAACTGCTCAGGGAAGCTTTTCTCACTTCCAGGTGGAAGGTTAGAGATTTATAAAACATAAGTGATAGTTTTAGGAGAGAGTTTAGGTGCTTACTCACTCTGTGCGTTGAAGAAGATGAAACATTTGGTTATTATACAATCATCTCTGGATCTGCTTCCATTGTGGAATTTTCTTGGTTCCCAGAAAGCTGGTATTTTTGTTTTTCTTTCATAATTTTAAACAGAAACAGAAATATTTCCAGATTTAGCCTGGTAATCGTATTTTGCTTGTCATATAGTTAGTGCTGATAGAAAGTAACATTTATTTTCACCTCTTTTAAACAGAAACCAGCTTTATTGGTGTAAAGCTTCAAAACATCTCTACCAACTTACACAGATCAAAACAATGCTTGAGCCAAAAATACATGAGCCAATCCTGCGTTCCAGGATTTTCTCATATATAACTCACATATCAGATTTTTATGGCTTTCAAAACAATAATGGGAGATGAATCATGATGTGTTTTTGCTTGTGTCGCACCTTTAAAACATGAATTGTCAGACAAAGTTGCTTCACGTCAAGAGCAGCATGGTGAGTCAAAATACACACGAATCATGTGATTTAGATTGACAGAATGAATCCAAACATTGGAATTAACTTTCTCTAATAAACTATAAACTATATTACAGAAAACATGATTAAACCTAAATACTTAATACATAATACTAAATTTAGGTTTAGTAAAATCAAAGGCAAATACGTTTACAGGGACAAACAGCAGGGGTTAAAGTATTGATCTTTTTGGCTTTTTCATGCTTTTTAGTGACTCACCTCATGTCAAAAAGTTAATGTTTGGCCATAAAGTCACTTGTTGCTGGTTGTATATGTTTCTTCTTACATTTTGAAACTGAAAATCCGTAAATGTAGTGAAACAGGAGCTAAATTGGCAGCACTGTTCACTGCACCACCTCTTCGTTACGTGACAAGCAAACTGCACACAAACACAGACCAGGTTGTCACTTCCACTCGTATTGATTAAATTTAATTGCAGCCTTCTGTGGTTATGTAATCACACGTTGCGACATTGCAATTAGATTAATCGTGTAGCACTGCTCCAGTCTGAAACATTTCACAAATGCTGTAATAATTTGTCATCGGATGCCGACTTCAGTCTTTTACACAGGCACTTTGTTGAAATCACCTCACATTTGACATTACTTCTCAAGGCAGGTATGGCAGGGTCCATCAGCACGATTCATAAATAAGAGCCTCCTGTGTTCATCCATACATTCAACAGTGAGTGCTGCTTCTGCTGTTTGTAGAGAGGACAGGCCACAACGAGTTGGCAGAGGCTGTGGTGGGCGGTGGTGGTGATTATGACATCCCCCACATAAAGCTAGTTAAGAGCTAGCTTTTTTTAACGGGTATTTGTATATACAGGCAAGCCATGTTCAATGTCACGATTAATAAATTACTATCAAATAAGGAAAGATTTGCCCTTTAATCAAAATTACAAAGTTAATGGAGTCATATATTTGATTCCATATTATTCGAACGTCATCAAGGTCAAGTTTTCAATTTACCGTCGATGCAGATCGGATGTTGTTGTCTCTGGTACCTCAGAGATTCAGTCTGAATCCGGCTACATAGACAAAACGCTGGTTGTAAACAGACAGTAAGCCACCCACCATAAAGCCACTGGCTCAGAGCAGCATCACCGTGGCAGCAAACGGCAGAGATGTACATAAAGGGATTGACTGTATTGACGATGCACAGAGTTGCACAAACACACCCACCGTGCATATGTCGTTGGCCCCTCAGCGTTGGAGAAGCCAGTGTTCTTAATCCAGCTGCAGCAGGGCATTAAATCTACTTTATGTTTGTGGTGGACGGCAGCGTTCGCAGGCTTACACCACAGCCTTGACAGAAGCTTAGACACCAAAAGGAGGAGGGCCCCACCTCTGAGGCACCGCTGTCCCCGTCATGTTCATATCCTCCAAGAGATCAGCAACCCTTTGTTTTGGTTTAGTGTTCTCCATTAAAGCTACTGGTTTTATCCAGAGTAAGTGGAGAGTTTTTGGTTTGGTGGCTCAGAAGACCATCAAGACATAGTTCCAGTATCCCAGTAATCAAAGTGGTGCACTGTCTTTGCTTCTCAGCTTTTTGACATGTATTCTTTAAAACGAAGCAACACATGAATCATTATTATGGGTGTTTTTTGCTGTAATCTCCAGTCAAGTTTAGATTTGTGCTGATTTAGGAAGCTTTACTATGGATGTACTGTACTGTACATAAAGTGTCAGCTGATGTTCAGACCTCAGTCCTGGTTTTACTGTAGGATGCAGTGGAAATATTAAATAATGGACTTAATATTTTTTTTATCCAATAATCTCTGATTATTACTCTGTGTAATGACCCTTTTGTAAGTAGGAACCACACTGTAACCGTTTTATTACATCAGTGTACAGATAGAGATTTAGCTTTAGCTTTCATTTTGTGCTGTCAATCATTACATAAGACTTTGTATTCAGTGTCATATTTTGGTTACTTGCTCAAAAGGCCTGAGGATGACTCATTACTTAATAACCACCCACATTGTGTTGTTACTTCCATGACAACTATCATTCAGTAAGTCTCTCATGCAAATGGTGATTTTATATCTTCCCAACCATTTATTCAGCTTCTGAACCGTTCTCCACACGTCTTGTAACTACCTGGACTCTGCCAGCAAACTTTCTTGTACTGCGTGGGCTATTTATATTCACATATTACTGTTACTCATGCTTCTTCCATCTCATTTTTATTTGCTGCATAGCTCGTTTGGCACCTTTGAGAGGACGTATGCGGAAAAAAAAGTCACATGATCAGGAAGCATGTGCTGTAGCTGATTACACACCAAGTAGCTAGCACATTCAAAATCTGCTAGTTTATTAGTATTTACACAATCATAATTACTGCTACTTATGGTGCTGCATGTTGTTATTAGCTCTTTCTGCACCTGACTTCCATCTGGCTGTAATCTGACACCTACCTGCTCCCTGTCACCTGTAAAATACCAAGAAGTAGAAAGCACAGGGATATTCCTTAAAAAGCTGACCAGACCAGAAAGACAGTTTGTAGTTAAATAAATGATAACAAGTCTAAACCCTTATTTCCAGTGTGATGAGGGTTATACACATTAGGTTTGTATTGAATCTGGGAGTCTTAAATGTTGATGCTATTGGATTAGTTTATTTTTAAGTAACTGTTCGTTCATTAATGAAGCTCAGGAAGCAGTACCTTAAATCAGCGCCTTTATTTCCACTATACCTTTGGCTGGTTACCTGAGAGTATATAAATGTAATTACTGTAAACAAAATAGTCCACATGATATATTGTGATGTTGTAGAGATAGTAGAGTAGAGTAGTGTCAGCATGTAGCTCAGTTGGTGGAGCAAGTCGTCTACCAAGCCCAGGGGTAGTGGCTCGGTTCCTCCTGGCTACATGCAGAGGTGTCCTTGGGCAAGAAACCAAAACCCCATAGCTGTCCTTTGCTTGTAAGTCGCTTTGGATAAAAGTATCTGCTAAATGACAAAAAAAATTTAAATGTATTTTTTTTGTCAGAAGCAAACAACATGAAAATGTAATGTACATTAGTCTCTAACTAGTAAACAGAATAAAACACACACCAGTGAAAGGCTCACTCTGTCAGTACTGTTTTTTTTTTTTTGTCAGAAACCCCAAACAAAGAAGCTAAGGAGGGTTTCTATTGGAGACAGGGTCCACTCAGGCAGACTGTGATCAATCCTCAGCTTTAATTCCTTAATGGATGGTTTGACCCTCTGGCCTCGTCTCGTCTCTCCAGCTCAAATTGTTTTTACATGGCTTCACTTTGTGAACCTCTTGGCTCCTCTGATTGCATTAGTATTGGCCTGAATGGGGCAAAGGCTTTTTGTCGCAGGCCGCATTAGTGTTAATTCATAATGTGTGTGTGTGGGTGTGTGTGTGTGTGTGTGTGTGTGTGTGTGTCAGCAAGGCCATGTGTGTCTTTTCATATATGTATGTGTATCTACTTTATACATTGACTAGTGATCTTAATAATAATAATAATAATAATTGGGCACCAGTGATACAGGATTATAGGAATTTAAAGCTAAAGAATGACTTTTATTATGTCTCTTTATGCAACAGCTTCTCTGGCCTTGAGACAGAAAAGACTCTTTTATGCTCCTGCATCTTTAAGGTTCCCCTTCCCCCATCCCACTCTGGTCTGATTGACCAGCTTGGGAAAGTCTTCCTGTGCACTATGTCCATAACAGTTGTCAGCACCACCCCTACAGTATATTTGCTGGTTCCGGATACTGTCTCAGACTGTAGAGAAAGATGTTCAGCTGACAATGCTCATGTCAGCTGACAGTGCTATCTGTGACTGATTGGAGATTCACTGTAGATCTTAAGTTTCAAAAGTTATGTGCTGCATTGTAACACATGGGCCAACTGTTGGCATTATAATGTAATTCATCAGCCAATTAATGAAATAACCGATTAGAAGCAATATCTCAGGTACATACTTTATCTCACCCATCCAGTTCCAGATTCCTCCTGCCACTCAGCTACAGCTGGAACAACACCAACAACAACCTAGCAGGAAATCTGGCTGGGTTCTGGAGCAAGTTGTGAAATAAGTAGGGATGATTAATCCATTTGTATCAGCACACAAACACACACAGGCACAATGCAAATGCATCTTCAGAGCAGTAGTAAATAGATTTGATTTTGGAAAGAAATTGAATTGTTTTTTTAAAATCATACATATTTGAATTACTTTTATTACTACTACTTTTTAATTTATTTAGAAAGATGACTGTCCCAATCATTCCTCCTAAATTAGGCAGTACAATAAACCTGAATTAACTCGACTAAACTGGCGACACAGTGTGACTATGGAACTGCTGCCAGTTCTCTATCTACTACCTCCAAGAGTGGTCAACAAAATACTGCGTTTTTTCTATGTGCCACTGGCCAACGGCTCCACTAGTTCAAATTTCACCTCTTATAAGCAGGTGTGAAAAATCCTTTAATTATTATTGCTCATAATCTAGAAATCACTTTTTGCCATTCACTGGTGAGTTAGCGTGATGTTTTCACAAATGCATTCTGGACATTGTTGTTTTAGAGAGTTGTTCGTCCACACACGCAGACCAGTGCTATGAGCACTAACTTAGACATTAGATATTCTGCTACAGGTAGAAGTACCACATCAAATACTTTACTGAAGCTGAAGTACCATGTACATTCTCCAAAATGAACTTAAGTGCAGATTTCTGGCTCATGTGTCTCATGTTTCTGCAGAGTTTTTAGTGTTCAAGCCTTTTTAAGATCATGTCATGCACAGTTTCAATTCTTCAGAAAGGTTATATCTGAAGATTTAATTTGAGAAATAGTTTCTATACTAATTTAATTTTGAACATTCAGAAATTAAGCCTTTAGGTAGTGCGATTAAAAAGCACATGTTGGTGGCTCTGTGCCAGCGAAGCTAAACATGTTAAATGGAGAAAATATTTACCGTGAACCAATTTCACCTTTTTGCTGTAAACTGCAAATAAACAAAGGTGAAAATGCTAATTTATAGGAACAAAGATCTGTTACTACAGCAACTTGGCATGAAACAAAACCAGTAGTTAGTAAGTGACAGGAGAGAAAATTATATATTATCGGTATATATTATTGGATTATCCCTGTTTTTCCATGTAAACAACACAAGGTTGCAAAGCTGGAGCTGCTTTTAAGCCATTTATATACTGATAGGTGCTTACTTTATTGTTAGTTGCATTTTATTTTAGTAATTGAGTCTGTCAAATCAGTTGGAGTTAAATGTACAGTATTTTCCTCAGTAATGTAATGGAGAAAATTAGAAAGTACTTCAGAATTGTACTTCAGTAAATGTACTTACCTCTGCAACAGACATAGCAGAGCTAGCATGGCTATAGATTTGGCAACAGCGAGATGTGTTGCTAACTAGCTGACCGGTGATAACAGCAGATTAACAACAGCTTTCATTGCATCATGGGAACTATCAACACAAGCAGAGCCAAAGACACCACTTGGCAGAAACCAAATTTTATTGGCCATTTTTCCCTCCTCCTCACGGTGTAATTAGGCCATGAGAGGAGGAAGCCTGATTATTCAGAGCAACAGATGCCCCTCCACCCATTTTCATTCTGCTGTCAACCCCAATCCACACAGATGATCTTATTTCACGACATTTGTCTGCGTGAGAAAATGTTTCCTGTAAGCACCGATAAAGCCATCCTTCATCCATTCTTTTTCTCATCCCCATTCTGCTTTACTTGCCCTTAATACTTGTTTTATATTTTCCACCCACTTCCGTCCATGTTTTATTTTCCTGTTGCCCTTCCCACTTTCTCTCATCTTCTTTTTCGCTCCTTTCATGTTGTTCTCACTCTCTCTTATCCCTCTTTCCTGCCTTCGTCTGCTCAGTATCAGCCCCACAGACTGGCTGTTATATAACAGTCAGGTGATGTGTCGGCCCACTGAAGGCCTACCGCCCTGACACATACTGCTTCTCTCTGCTAGACTCTGCCTCATCAGTGCCTGATTGTGTACATAAGCAAAGAATTGCCGCATTCAAAAGCAAAGGGTTCTTTAATTTCTAATGTTGTTAGCGGATAATGTGTGAGTTTACTCATTTAGTTCCCTAACAAAACTCTCTTAAAGTGATTGACATCAGTTTTCAGTTTGATCTTGTGGGACTGCTTTCACTACAGGATTTGCTGCTGTGCCTCTGTTGAAGCCTTTTATACCATTGATCATTTTTGAGTCTCTACCACAACAACAATATCACTAGTTAAAAAATGTCATGACCAGCATCGTAAGTAAGGTGTGCATGACGATATTAGATCTTAAAGGATCTTCAAATGTTCAGAATCTCTCATTTCAGGTGAGTCACGCAGATCAGGTTGTTCCCGCGTAAAAAACCCCACAGCAGGTCAAAGAAGCTGTCGCTATCTAAGACCACATCAAACTGTTGCTCTCTGCGAGTCGGTGGAAAAATGTGCTTCAGCATAATGCTGCTGTGTCCAGATTCTTTATGAGGTGAGATGCATCACTCCACTAAACAGTCGGGCTGATTGTTGCTGTAGTTCTAACGCTGAGTGAGGCGTCTTCTCCAGGAAAACCATCATTGGATCTCATGTCAATTCCCAGTTAAATATTGATCCATATCATATCAATAAATCCAGCAAATTAAATTTAGGTGTGAATTAGGACCTTCAGTATATGAAACCAGTCACTCAGAAATAAAGTGTGCCACAATCATCAGGCAGCATGTGTTTTTCATTTAAGGTCACTGATGGTGCAAAAAATATTTCAGCATAGAGTCATGCCTTCATTTTTCAGATAGACTCTGTGGCTGCAGCTGGACTCTAACTCATGTTGTCTCATGATATAGTCTAATATACATATATTTTTTTATGTTATAAAACCACAAAAATCACCAGATTTTAGTAGGTTTGGTATTAGGCAAAACAAAGAATTACATGTAACCTTTTCTACAGTGCCATTATTTAAAGCATAAAATGTGGGCAATAGTAAGTATCCCCATGATTCAACAACCCATGATATTGAATTAAGGTTTAGCCGTCTGACTGATGGATTTGCTTCTAGAACTCTGGTATAGTGAGGATTTCAAGGTTGGCTCAATTACTAAACGGTGTCCAGGTCCAAGCCCAAATCATCACCTGTCCACCACTGTGCTTAAAAGTGGGTATAAGGTGTATCTGCTGAAATGTTGTTTGGTTCTTCCAAACATGGCGCTGGGCATTAAGGCCAAAAAGCTTCATTTAGGTCTCATCTGTCCATAGGACATTGTTCCAGAAATTGTGTGGTTTGTTCAGCTGCAGTTTTCTGAGCCTCAGTCATGCGTCATGTTTTTTTTAGACTGAAGAATCTTTCGCCTGGCAACACGTTCAAACAGCTGAATGCTCCAGACCAGCAAACTTCTGGCAATTAGTTAATCCAGGGTTGATGAATAGCAGCTCCTGGATGCAACTTACCCTCCTAAATACTGTGGAAGCAGTAAGGGGATACTTAGTATTGCCCTTTTTAAAATGTATTTATTTATTTTGGCTTCATTATTCTTAAATAAATAATGAATAATGGAAAAAAATCATATATTGTTGTTTGTCTGAGGTTGTATTTCCCTAATGTCACTGTCAATGGAACTATAGAAATAAAACGTATTGTTCTAAATGGCTAAAAACACCATAGAATCAGCTACAAACATAAAAATTCTAGTAATTCATGTGAGTAGTATATTCTGTACTTCGTATTGTTTCCATAATAGCCAAGATTAATGACAAATACAGAGCTAAATGGTGTCAGGCACATAAAATGAGTGTTTGGTAGAATGTCTAGCAGCATGAGGGAACCATATGGTGGGCCTTTCTATTCCTATGGGTGTTTCATTTTAATCTCTTTCCACCTACCTACATTCTCCTTCTTTTTATTCTTACACAATACAGATATGAACACGAAAATATCCTCCAGACAATGTGACTCCTGTTGAAGACTTCAACTTAAACGCCAGAAATGTTCATAAAAACACTGTGAATGCCTACATGAATTAGCTATTTCTTACTGAAGTAATTACTGACACCTACTATAGTTCCCACTGGGCCTCCTACATGTTGCCTGCAGCCACATTACAATGGTACATTGTGTTTGTGAGTCGTGAGCATACTCCCTGTTTGATTATGCACCATTCAAACAGGTTGTGTAGTGTTCATCTTCTTTTCTGTAAATAGTTGGTGAGGTTTTAAAAGAATCGCTAACAGAGTTTTTAAAATAGTAGTTATAAATAAAATGCTCACTCTCTCCTGCATCTGTCCGTCTCACTGTAGGTGCTGATATTTGCTGAAGATGAGTAGTGGAGGGGGGAACACGCCGGAGCCCCCCCGAGGGGGAGAGTCTCTGAAGAGGAAGGACTGTCAGTCAGATCTACTGGGGCCCAGGTAAAGACCTTCATATGTAGTCCACGGTCTCAGTGCACCTTTACTTTATTCCTCACTGCACTATCAACATATGCCTCCTCCCAGTTACCACAATACTTCAGAAAGAACGAGGATGTGTGATATTTTATCTAAATACCACACATATGCTGATATTTAATTCTGTACATCAATAAAATGTTACTAGACATGGTGTTTCTGCCAAAATCTCTTAATCCAATCGTGCAGTGCAAAATCCAGTTTAAGTATCTGGAGTGTCTAAATTTGTTTGGTTATTTGGTTATACTTGGTTTAGTGCTCTGCAACGATTGAAATTTATAATTGCGATTAATCACATTATTTTCTGCAATTAATCCCCATTAATCGCCATTAATCCAATTAGGGTTAAGTAGTGTTTTATTTTAAAAAGTACTGATATAGGAACAAAGGTGTAATAACATTTGGTTTGCACTTTGAACAAATAAGGTGATTTTTAACAGCAGCATTCTTTTTACACAGTAGCAGTGAAAATATTTCTTGTAAATCTCAACTTAACCATTAATGTAATCAAATCAAATACAAAACCAAATGACGAGCCATCATTGGTTGTGATCCTAAGAACACTCACCCCTGTTTTCCACCAGACTACTCTGTATTCTCTGTGCGTTTTAACATGGGGAAGGAGGATATGTAAATTAACACTAAACAAACCAATGGACCTTTTTGTATTTTGTTGTCAAAACTATATCAGTCCTCATAATGAATCAGTTTGTATGACACTCATTGTCTAGCAGAAGACAAACTCTCCTCCTGCTGATTGCAGTACAGTAGAGGAGAAGTGTTAGGAGAAGAAACCAGCACTGGATCCAGTCTAGCCAGTGATGACGTTCGTCCCAAGCCAGTACTGATCAACATCCCACCTTTCCCATAACCTATGGTTTGTCTGAATGTGGATTCAGAGCCAGTAAACAACAGACTTTCAAAATAATAATAATATTAATAATAATAAAAAATGCTTAAATGCGTGATAAAATAATTATCAGCTTTAATTAATTATTGCTTTAAGGCGATAATAAAACGCTAACTTGCCCAGCCCTAATTTTGTTATATTTAGACTCTCACAGCACTTGGTTATGGTTAGGAAAAGAATGTGGTTTGTCTTAATAGAGACACAGCATGTTTACATATCTATATCTGACTTACAAAAACTGAATCAAATGTTTCCTCTTGCCTAAAATGAAGCACAGACAACACTGTAGAGTCAAAGATAGGTCCTACACTTTGTACACACTCAACTACCTCAAAAATGTAGTGCTTCTTGCAGACAAAGGATGTGCTGCTTTGGAGTGTAATCCACCCACTGATTACATTCCCTGCACGATTTAGTTAATTATTAATTATCTCATTGACCTTATAGCATTTCTAAATCTGGTTCTTTTGGATTCCTGTTTGTTATTCATAGAAAAAACATGTTTCAGGTTTCAAATGTGCTTTTATGTGTGTATATATATGTATGTTTTGTAAAAAAAGATTTTAATCTGGTTGATTTTTATTCAGGCACTGAGACAAAGAAAGGAGAGTGATAGAGGTTGGTGAAGTGAGTCAAGGCTCTCACAGGTCGATGGAGAAAAATGCTGCTGCAGCATTTCTACAGGCGCCAGTTTATATAAGGGCTAACAAGTGTTGTGTTTTCATTGTCGGGGAGGATGTATGAAGGTTGACAATGTACTGAGGTGCATGCACTGAGGTCATAATGAGGACACATGGATGTTGTAGCTCCTGGTGTAGTGAGGTTATCTCAGTGTTTTACAAAGCAGTTACTGCACAAACTAATGCAACAAAGGTTGTTCCTCAATCCAAATTACAGAGCACAGCATTTGTGACACAACTAGCTGATGCTAGCACACCCAACCTCACACAGTCTTTAAAATGTCTTTTAACCATTAAATTGTTCTAAGGTGCTATTATTTTGAAGCAGCTATCACTTCATAAAGAAGCATCTAAATCTACTTGAATACAAAGAATCCATATATTAACTCACACTATGAAACCGTGTGTGTGTTTTGAGGGAAAAAAAAAAAAGTTGTGGTT
>OMLM01018604.1:0-17831 GCA_900302695.1 Helostoma temminkii | reverse complement strand
CATTGTTCTTCATAAAGTCTGAGGAGGGGGAAACACTGTGCACAAAGTTGAGAACAACATCATTAGATCTACAAATAACTTTGATGCAAGAATCTGAAACCATATGAATTTATATACTGAAGAGTTAAAACCTCTGCATACACAATAAATAATGTAAATATTGTACCAACCCTTACAGAACCTTTCACAACCCTCTCAGCAGCTGTCTCTCACTGATGAGCTGATGAATACTTTTCGAAACATTGAGCAGTCATATGTTTTCCTGATGCCATCTCAGTATAGAAACATAGTGGTTCAAGGTATCACAGCAAGCAAAGGATCTACCGATGGCAACAACATAATAACAACAACAACAACAACTGTGAGTGGTTGTTGCTGGAAGTCAGTTTAATTCTGGACAACCGTCTGCTTTATTTATTTCTGTTATTTTCTTTCTTTCTTTCCTTCTTTTTTTTAGTTTCAATAAACCAAAGATTTGCTGAGGTTTAAAAACGTAGAGGTTTGGTTAAGATTAGACACAAAAACAACCTGTTTAGATATAGAGAATTAAAACCAAAGACCACAACATGGTTTACAATTTCAATTTTGTCAAACAAGTGTGATCATCAAAATTATTGATTTTACATAACATAGTATTTAGTACATGAAAGCAACATCAACACAGTGCACTCTAGATATGAACTAACAGAAAAATCTAGAATAAATAAACTGCGCATTTAAAATTTTATAGAGAAGAAAACGAACTGTAAACATGAATACACTACAATAGAAAAGTCTTTTTGAAAATTATAATCTGGCAAGCACTAGGGTCAAACAAAAAAACCTGTTACATGACCACATCCTTAGTCATCTAAGTTAAGTTTAACAACATTTCCTTAATTTACAATCTACAGTTATTAAATAACTACAGTTATTAATAATCTCCTGGGTGGCTCCGCAGACCAATCCAGGCTTCAACATGATCTGTTGTAGAGTTATAGAGTCGCTCCATATCTGTCATGTTAGACACTGTGGCCAGGTCTGTATAGTTCTGTCTACAGTACTTCTGAGCTTCATCCCAGGTCTTTGTCTCATTAATAAAGTGGTAGTGAAACAGGTGACGTGAAGAAGAGACACTGACCTAAAACAGAGGAAACATTTAGTGACTCAACTGACAGCATGACATTGAAGTCTCAGGTTACATTCACTACTAACACATTGCCCCTTAGACCGGTTGCAGTTATATTTTCTTTATTATTTTACTTTTAATTTGATGGGAAGACACATACAGTGTTGTGCTACTTAAGTTATAATGATTCACTTACCCATCAGAACCAGCAGAAACAGACTCCACTGAATCATTGCTCTGTTAGATGAAACAAATATTTTAGTGTGCAGTGAACCAAAAGACCTCAAACAGAAGTTTGGGTAGGTGTTTACACTCACTTAACCATTATGAGCAAGGAATGCATTATGAGCAGGTTTAGCTGTCCTAAGCAGTAACAGAGCGAGAAAGGCTTAGGTCTCTGAGAGAGTCATATGACTCCAAACATGCAGTGGTGGTATAAGTAACAGGTAGCTGATCAATACTACATGCTTGACTTTGGATTGTTCTTTCATCTGTAATCTGAGGACAACCATACACAAGGTGACCCTTCATGGAAGTCTTTCAGGGGGACACGCCTCCTTGAAAATCTGTTGGTAATAGGACTTTGCAGCTGATCGTTTTTCATTTGTTTTCATATCTAACATCACATCGAACATACTGAATTTTTGTTAACTGCCCTGAGTGGAAAAAGAAACATTTTCTTCATTTATTTGAGATTTTTATATTCAAGATCCTGTATTCTGTAAAAGTTCCCCCTAAGACAGAGAAAAGTTTGACATGTTTACATAATAGCTAGAAAACGCTGGCCTAATAAATAATTTATACAAAAATACTATAGAATAAAATGACATAATAAACTTAATAAAAAAAAACACTGAACATCAAGGAAATGGAGATGAATCATGATTTCTATGGTAATCCATACACCTGTTTTAAAAAACAAAGAACACAACGTACACAATGAATGTTATGCTTTACGACATATATTTGCCCCAAATGAATAATTAAATATAAAATAAAAATAAACATTGTTGTACACTGCTTGATCAACAGGGAACCATACTATTAGTCATTGCAATAAAGTCAGACAACAGAAACATAATCTAATAACATGATGATCCTATTTTTTACTGCTTTGATCTAAATGATAAATAGACATATAACATAAGTGACTGTTAGAGTCATTCAATCTGTTTTTATGGTGAAACACGGTAACTATTTAATGGTTTTCAGATTTTCTATTTTACAGCATTCATTTTATTTTCTTTAGCCTTCATCTGGTTCTTTGTGTTGTTCGTACGTTTGGGTATATTTTGAGGGTTAAATAAAGAGCATTTTGCAGCAAAATTTAAAGTAATCCTTCTGACATGAGGTTCTGTACATCTTTTTAATGAGATGTATTGTGATGTATAGAAAGGGTACTAAAGATTTAAAATGCAAACATGCTCTTGTGAAATTTGTCTAGTGTTACCGAAAACCACAAAACTGAGCAGAATGATAAATTACTCCTAAATGCATTTAGTGGTTACAATATTGACCATCTCTATATAAAAATGTAATCTAAGTAATAGAGCAGAAAAACATATCTTATGTATTTTGTTTGCTGCAGAGCTTCATTCTGATCTTATGTCTCTTCTGTGCCGCTGGAGACTGATCATACTATTACATAAATGCTGTTCTTTGGTTGCACATCCATGTGGCTATTTGAATATTCAAACTGATGTTAGAGATCTTTATTCCAGCCAGAAAACAAGTTCATTGTGCTTTAGACCGAAGTATCACAGTATTATGTACATACAAATCTACATTACAGTAAATGTGTATGTGTGTATGAAATATTAAAAGTAGTTTGAAAGAAAAACAGGATAGAGCCACTTGTGGAGAGGAAAACTGAATTTGCTCTGTATGGAAATTAATATTTTAAAGTTAAGTATCAAAGTACTTTGTCCACCATTAACACAGATAAAACTTTTCCCATGATGTTAAGGGTACTCCGTACCGTAGGCCGTGTGTCTCGATATGAGTAATATCTGGAAGGATATATCACATATGGTATTTGTCCCAAGCGCGTTTCAGAAAGTTTTTTTGAAAGTATATTTCATGTTGAATAACTAAAATAACTCTTGTCGTACCATATGATAATTTTAGGCTCTAATACAACAAACTGATGAAAAAAAAAACTTCTGCAACAATAATACATTACATATATTTTTGGAAATCTAAGCATTAGTACAACACAACTCCATAATTTTCATGCTTAGTACTTAAGATTTTAAAATATATATATTTTTGCCCTGGCCTTAATGTCATCAACCCAAATACATATAATGTCAAATTTAATACTATTATCAGATACAAGTTAGCACATAGAAAATGATTTAGGACACAGTTCATTTACAGTATATTTACAAAAGAGAGTCAAAAGCTCGAATCAATAAATAAGCAGAGAATCATAAAATATACATATTTCTGCAGGAGTATGTTAAATGATGCAAACAAAATATGATTCATATGGTAATACCTTAATGATAAGATCTCAACACAACTGAACGTTCATTTTGGACGTTCATTTTTGAGATTTTGGACTAAGCCCACCTCCATCGTCAAAAGAGCAATTCAATGGATCTGGTAGTCTTGTGGTATTGTGACTCCCACCTCCAGCCAAGTAGCATCATCGTGATTTCCATTAGCTGTTGTCAGTGATCTTAAATGGTGTTGGCATTCACACAGAAGATTTTGATGACAATGATGGAAGTAAGATCACTGATGTTGTCTTCCATCACTGCTCATAAAAGTTATATTCACATTCTGCTAATTTGCTTTAAATTGCAGTATAATGAAGTCTGTTCACTGTTTACTGAAACCAATTACACACCAATTTATTTTCATTTAATAATTTAACTCATTAAATTTGCGTGGGATTTTCCTTTTTTTCAAGGCCAGAATGTAATTCAGTGTTAGAATCCGTCTCTGTGCAGCTCATCAGTGCTTCTGAGACAGGATCACTGGCAGTAGAAGGTGAGAACGTTCTGCTGGTTTCCTCGGATCAGCACTGCGGGGCAGTGGAGGCCGCAAGTCAGAGTATCCAGCCAGGCCATGTACAGAGCGCTGGGACAGTCGCTCTGTGGCACAGGAAGGCTCCTGAAAAAACACATTTACATAAACATGGCAAAACAACACAAGAGTAAAATTAGTGCACGCTATGGTTTGGAGTAACAAACAAGACATGTTGCACAGTCATGGAAGAAAATAATGGTCTGGTGTTGTTTTGATTTGCATACATTTTGAATTACTGAGATAGTGAGTTATTTTTTGTCTTGGAATAGTGACACAGATACATGCAAAGCCTATATTGTGTTGGTAACACAGCTCAGTAATAACAAGCTAATAGTGGGTAGTGGTGGGGTAATAGCAACGTAAAAACATGCTAGTAGAAGATATTTATAATGGTAGTAATACCTTGTTATTGCTTTTGAAACCACCACACTATTACTGTAATATTTTTTTATTAGCAATTTAATAACATTGTCAGTACTGATGTATTACTGCCCAATTACCTTATTACTGTTATGTTACCTCCTATTATCTTGGTATTACCTACATATTAACATGCTAATTATAGTTGATACTTTATTAATCCCCTTGAGGAAATTCTTTGTGGACAGGATGCTCCTTTGAGGCGCCAAGGGAACAGAGGTTTAGTGTCTTGACCAGGGACACATTAACATGTAGCCAGGAATCGGGTAAACCAGGAGTCGAACCACCAACCTTGGGGTTTCAAAGATGACTGCCCTACCAACTTAGCTACTGTCGTGAGAAACACCAGACAAAGACATTTCAGAAAGTGAAAGCTGTTACAGTAGAAGATTAATTCAGATGCCCACATCTACATGATTCTGTTTCTAAGAGTGAGAATTGACACCATGTTTGAATTAAAAATGGTATTTGCCTTATGATATATTATTATTATTATATATTATGTATTATATCAACTAATTTTAAAGCTGCTTTTATTGTTTACCATTTGTCAACCCAAGCACTATATTCATATTCGATGGATGCTTCGGAACAGTGTAAGGAGATATCTAGATATATTAAGTGGTCAATGTGCGTTTTTATTAACACGATAGGTTTGCTGGGTTTTACTGATCGTTATGGATCTGTATATCAACATGTTCTGTCCAGTTTTGACAAATATATACAAACAAATGCTTACACATATAAGCCATTTATTTATATTTTTATTTGTTTTATTTATATAATAATTATACTGTGTAGTGCTATAGTGTTATAAAAAAGTAAAACTGGCTAAATTCTGGGGCATAAGGCATATTTATAGAGATGAAGGGAAGCTATAGGGATGCTGCTTTTGGCTTTAAATACTTTCCTCTAAAACAAACAAACAAAGAGACACAAACAAAGTGTCTCCAAAATATCTTAAATGACAAAAACTTTCTTCCAACATTCTTCCAGAGAAATTATCCCTTCACCCCCAAAAGGTGCAGGATCTCAATTTGAAACTATGTTGTACCACATGCATTAATTCTGCTCAGACTGCTGTAAATCTGGTGAAAGTGTGATATAACTATTTATGTAAACTGTACTCACACAAGCACAAGAGCAGCATGTTGTGAATTCCTTCGGATGATTTCATTCAGCCTCACTTTTCTCTCAGACTGTGAAGGAGGAACATAAAAGAAACTGTCACACAGTAAATGTAACTGATTGGGCTCATTCACAGAGATGACCTTTGAAAGGACAGCATGCTGTTGTATGTTTTACATGCATGGTGCTCACACCACACACCTTAAGCTTGAAGGCCTCAAACTGCTTGTCAGATATTTTCCATGGATCACTTTGTCTCGCCTCCTGATCAGAGACACATTCCTGCTGTTCATCATGCAGCATGAAGGGGGCGACACTGTCCACAAACCTAGTTAGACTGAGAGAAAAACCACAGCACAGGACGAACAGGAACAACATAACTGTGTCAGTGCAGCTCTTCAGTTCAGTTTTTCAATATGAAAATGAATATAAGGATTTTGTCAACATACTTTTTGGAGTGTGGATGCTTCTCGCTGTCTGTCATGACTATAACGTCATTAAAATCCAGACGGAATCTCTTCAGCAAAGCAATCATCCTAAAACAAACAGTGAAAATGTCAGACCACTTTGTGAAAAATAAAGAATACATTTAAGAGTTTACAGTTAATAACTCATGTGATTGAATGCATGGGATTTCATAAAACAGTATTGTGTTAAAAAAAGATGCCACTACAGTTTATTAATTAAGACCATTAAAGACTGTATATGGTCTATATAGTGTATATGTCTCTAAAGCTACAGAATCCAAATCCAAATAAAATTATAATAAAATCCTATGCATTTTCAGTTCATATATATTGCTGAGACATATACATTTACATTGTTCTGCTCTTAATTAATTGGATTATTATCTAAATTTCTTCTTAATTCTCCAACAATGTATATATGGAGTCCTGATGTTTCCAAATAGGTGCAATGTGATTCGATTTGGTAATTCAGGAAAAGGAAAAAGAAAAAAAAAGACTTTATATTTTACCTTTACATTTTTTACTTTTAGTTGTACACCAGGACTAGAAGCTAAATTGTTCTCACCAGAAACTTGTGGGAAAAGAGTTTAGGTGTTTGTAAGACATTCATTTAGGTTCTGTGGATTAGTTTCAGTTTTGAAAACACTAATGTGAAAAACACAAAGAGCCCAAAGGGTAAAACGGAGTAAACATACTCATTGCGACCTTCCACCATGTTTTGTTCATCTCCCACGATGAAGACCCTGACCTTACAGCTGCGCCAGCATTTCCTCCTGGTGAGCAGGTAAGGCACCAGGAGGGTCAGACCTTGAACGAGAAGAAGAGGCAGTAGCATAAAAAAGAAGGCAACTCAGATGTCAGTCTATCAGGAGGTAATGCTTAAAGACTGTCCTCGATATCAGTTATCACCCCTGTTCTTTCATATATGCATTTGAGGTTGTACTCATTTTACTAAGTCAACATACATGTGTTTTTTGTCAGGTCTAACCTCTGACAGTGCTCACCTCCATCATCAGCTATCCAGTACACATCAATGGTCTTCTTCCCCTGGTCGGTCTGAAACACTGTCTTGATCTGATCACTGTCGCCACCTTTATTGGAGATGTCAGCTGTTTCAACAAGAGGATGATGACTAAGGTAAGGAGGCAGTGATTATATTTCCTTAAGTACTGTAATATGATAACCAGTGATGCCCCAGTATAATTAAATAATGGATAAGATGGTAAACTGTATTATGATGGCCCTTTGGGAGCATTGTAATTATTAATCCCTTCTTGCAGTAACAGCCTTAACAATGAACAGATAGCAATAACAGAAGGTGTGCTGAAAAAACAAGTTCTCACCTGATACCCTTTCAGGAGATGGCTGGCCATCATTTTCAACAGATTCATCAGACTCAAAGCCCTGGTTTACTAAAGGACAGATATGCATACATAAGTATGTCTTATTGTAGCGAAGTACACACAGAAGATTCATTCATGTATTATTTCAAACCTTCAAAATCAAACTGGTCAAAGATGTCCAGTCCATCCATCATCCTCAAGATGCACAAACAGTAGTTGGAGTCAAACGTATCACTAGACAAAGCAGGAGTGAGTTGAGGAGAGAGTTTGTGAAGAGAAGACTGTACAAAAAATGTCACAAAGTTTTCTGGTTTACAATCCAGCTGATTTTTTAAGATTTTCATTTCTTTTAGTTATCGCATTAACACAATGAGTTTTTTCACACTTCAGAAAGTCCTGCCAATCTCAATTTCCAGTAAAATAATTATACAAAAACACAATACTAAGCATTGCAAATCTTTTCTTACCTCTAACCACGTTAATAACAAACAACTTACTATATGGTGTTGATATAGTCGTCAATGCTTTCTGGAGTACTGTCCCTCCAGTTTGACTTGAAGCCCAGGACCAGAGTGTTGGGCTTCAATTTGCCAAGACCACAAGACTTAACATATGGCAAACAAGAACAAACAAGGGTTTGTTTAAGTTTTAGATTAAAAAACATGTTGTAAGAAAATGTATTGTATATGGAGGTATCTCACTATTAATAGAGGAGAAATCATTTATTAAGAATAGTTGTGTAAAAAATTTATGTGCTAGAAAAAACAAACAAACTATGTAGTTAATTTGCACGGATAAAACACACACAACTTCTCTAGTAACTGATGTTGTACCTGCATCAAGTGTCGTGCTCCCATTCTGAGGCTGTCTGCAGTGAAAGGAGTATAAAACGAGCGCACCTTCCTCTTGTTCATCCACTTCATCAACCAATCCGTGGTATCCTGTGTGCGAGTCTGTCTGTCCTGCTCCTAGATGAGTCAAGAACTTAGTAATGTCTTACATAATAAGGTGAAATAATAAAAGACATAAAAGCAACTGAAAGATGCTCAACATGACCAATGAAACGTGTGATGAAAAGCTACAGTGAGGATGTTAAGGTTACATGAAAATCTTTTTTTTCTCATTTTCTTTTTTTGTCAACAGACTAACCATGATTATGTCTCCACAGATCATGAGACTTATATGTTTGGTGAAGGAGCCAACAAAGTCCACCAGTGCAGGTCTCTGGTTTGGAGGCCCAGTCAGGACGAGACACTGTGGTCTGAAACAACACATCAGAGACAGGAGGGAGTAAAAATATTAGATAAATAAAGAAAGTTTTATTTATGATGCATTTGATGTTTCTAAGGTGATTTACATTACTTCTCAGTCACCTGACATTTGATTTGAGGATAATTAGTGGATACTCTAAGATATTTTGTTCACCTAAAATTCTTGACATGATCCTCCACACCATAAAGAGAGACAGTGTATGACAAAGCCATGTTGTATGTACCAGCCTGGACTGACGATCCCCAGTTTACCTCTGTGGATTTCAAAAACACTCAGATGAGGTGGGTATGAAAGGAATGATATAAGCAAATGTACTGTGAGTGGGTTGACTTTTAACTTGATTTTTCCCCTACTTGGCTTATTGTAGTTGACATATCCGAAAAGGAAGATGATGATGCTGAAGGTGATGAGAGCAGCCCACCAGGTCAATAAGAACATCAGAACTACAGAGATCACTGCTCCAAACAAAGCTGTCCATTTACTGTAGTAGTGAAATGAAGGTCTCCAACCTAAAGGGGGGCAGAGAACATGAATCTCACACAGCCACAGCTGTCTCCTGAAGCTGATGATACATTTAGTATGAGAAGGTAACTCACCAGGAGAGTTGGTGATCGAAGCGTGAAAGCAGCTGAAGTTAATGAGACTGTAGGAACACAAGAAGAAGTTGGAGATCAAGGCTGCAATGATGTCCAGCTCACCTATAATGATACAAGAGGGAGAATTAAAAATCACATTGCAAAATGAAAACAATCAAAGATGATCAAAGTGTTTTCTCTTTACAAGAACAAATTGACAATATCAGACGACACTCACCAATAAGAACGAAGGCCACAGCAATCACGTAGCAGAGGATATAGGCCCGAAGTGGTTCATCGTTTTTCCCATAACCCTTTGCAAAGAATCCAATGTATGGGTATATTTTGTCTCTGCACAGACACTAGAAGATAAGACAGAAAATATAAATTTCTGAAACAAAAATATAATGCACGTGTTTGACTATAACACAGATGATGGTACATCAGCATTTTCAAATAGTGTTTGTGTGTGTGTGTGTTTCAGATGACCCACTATGATAGGAGGGTCTTGGCATTAGGAAAATGCAACCCCAGATAAACAAAAACATTATTTATTCTTCAAAAATTCAGCCAAAAAAAGAAGGACATGTGGAAAATTGCCAACCATGATTCGGTAGCTTGTCCATCCACCTTTAACAGCAGTAACTTGAACTAATAGTTTCCTGTATGACTTTATCAGTCTCTCACATCGTTGTGGAGGATTTTTGGTCCATTCTTTTTTACCCAGTTGCTTTAGTTCACTGAGGGTTTTAAGCATTTGCTTATGCACAGTTCTCTTAAGGTCCTGCCGCAACTTTTCAATTCAGTCAGGACTTTAACCAGGTAATTTCAAAACCTCAAGACTCAATTTTAATCAAGCTTTAGCTGGTGGCCTCACATTTGCCTCTAGAATATAAAGACTATAAAGAGAAGTTCATTGTCAACTGAATTATTGTTAACACACACCTGAATGCTCCAGACCTGCAAACAGCTGGAACCTCTGCTTTTATAGAGGTCTGAACACCTGCTGATTAAGTTAATCAAGGGCTGATGATCTGGCTGCAAGTTGCCCTTTTGAATCCTATTGAAGTAGTAAAGGGGCACTTTTTTGTTTTTTTTCCCTGTTTTTGTTTTGTTAAATAAATAATGACAAGTTGAAAAAAGTATTGTAGACGTGTCAGGGAATTTTCCTGAGGTTTCTCACCTGAAAGACTTTAGGAGCAGAGACAAGGAAGCCAAGAGCAGATGATAAACTGGCTGCAAACACACCAGCAGTGATGAGGTAGGAGAAACCTGAAATCTGGCCAAGAACCTGGTGGGAATAGTCATCATGAAGAATGTGAGAAACTATAATGAGAAGTTTATATTATCTTATACTTTCAACAATTGTAAATGTTTTTTTTTTGTTTTTTTAATCACTGATCAGTAATTCACACTATGCTACTCTATTAAGTGTACATGCAGCAACACCATGAGCAGACAGCAGTGTGAAGGGCAGTTTCTACCAGCTACAGTAGATAACACTCTTTGCTGTATCGCCAGGAACATCATGTCAAAGTCATGTCATGCATCAAACACTCTGATACCATCATGTACCTACTAAAATGATGCACACAACTGCCCTGCGTCTGCCATCATCAGGCACAAATAAGTTTACACACAAAATATATGGATAAACAGTGCTCAAGTAATCAAAGCATACACTGACAAGAAAATTCTAGCACAATTTCTGCAGCAACATAATAACCACATGTACCACCAGGACTCTGAGGTATACTGACAACCTTTAAAGGCAAAAAACAGAACACCTTGAAGCCTTCACTTTAAAACACTCACCAACTGATCACTGCATCCTGGAAGAGCTAAGTGATCAGGTTAGTCAGAGAAACTTGGTTTCTCAGGTAATTATGGTTTACATGAGTTTACATGCTCTTGGTTACTGGAAATCTGTATATGCATGCAGCAGTGTAATTTGATTTCTCTTCTACATTGGGCTTATATTTGGAGCAAGGAACATATATTTTAACTTTATAGAGAGAGAACAAACTGTCCCCTTTTTGACATGTTGGGGAACTGACATTGCTGTGAGAGAGACAAGGAGACACAATGTTCCTCCACAGTGAAAGCCAGTAAATCCTAAATGTCTGAGACTGGGAAAATGCTCCTCAAATATGGAGGGAACAGCGACAAATGTATGTGCAACAACGTTGCAGCAATGTTACAGAAAAGGCCGTTGCAAAAGTCATTGTCATCGTATTTGTCAGTCTCTCCAAAGTCTTTAACACTATGTAGCAATAGCTGTCCTGGGACATCCCACAAAAACTTTTGACAAAGCTTTTGTAGCATTTCGCAAACTCTGTCAAAAGGTCTTTCAAAACAAGCACCTCTACTTTCAGACCAAACTGTTCATCTGGTAAGCCATGCGCATCTCTACTCTCATACAGCTGTGAAGCTAGGACCACATAAAGCCACCACCTAAGGCTGCTGGAGTGCTTATATACAAAATGCATGCAATGTATCCTGGGGATCATATGGCATGACTTAATACCCAAGTGCTTGCTATGACAAACAGTATAGAGAAGTATGAAGAAGCTGGAACATAACATACACACATACACTGACTTTCACATGCTTAACATTCGATAAAATTGATGGATCAAGGACTGGATTCTGTAGCCTACTATATGTTTTTTAGACACTGCATCATAAGTTTGAACAGTATTAAAAAGTAGCTACATGTAGCATGTAGTGTTAAATCAAAAAAAATCTGTAACCTTACTTATGTGTGCATAGATAATTTATGTACTTATTTTAAAGTATCAAAAGCACAAAATATAACCTCTTGTAAATATTAACATTCACAGTATGTTGCTGCAGCAAAGGCTGACTAATTATGTTTTATAATCATGAAGAAATGAGTAACTGCATAGTTTTTAGCAAGTATGCTGAGTCATTTTCAGGATGCAGAAACAGAAATTAATGATTAAATAATGGGCAATGAATAAGATGTTACTACTTTCTCCCACCCAGCAGCTGATTAAGAGTTAATCAGCAACAGCCAATGAGGAAACCAGTTACACCACTGCAGTGAACTACCTATGACCTTATTATAGTACTGCCTGAATTAATTATCAAGTTGTTCCTGGTGTATTCCTAACTTTTTCCACAGTACATGTTTTTGGTTTATGAACACTAACTCTAAGAAGACAAATAATTAAGCAAAGCTGCTTAATTGTACTGCCCAAATTTAAGACTTATGGGCAAAATAGATATACATAGATGCCTTCATCACTATGCTTGCATCACCTGTAAATTGTTGGCCAGACCATATTTACAAGATTGTGACTGGATGCAATCTGTGAAGTTCCAGCCGAGGTTACATCCCAGACCCACACAGCCATCAGTGATGTTCCCAGCCAGAATATCACTAATATTTCCAGAAGCATCCCGTATGACACATGACCCTGGAGTAGAAAGAAGATCTGTATTATTATAATGTATTCATTTTTTTCCTATGCCAAACATTATTCTAAAAGATTTCTATTAGTTTTACTGTAAATGTGTCTTGCCACTTTCTGAAGAAACATCCACCCAACAAACAGCATATCACTTAATATATGTCTACTGGATTTAAATTGTCTCCATTGTTTTAATGGAAGATAAACAAACAAACAAATAAACAAAACAAGAATTGTTAGTACAAATAAATAAAATTTTAAAAATGCATGTGTAATGAGCAGCTCACCAACAGTTACAGAAATCACTAAATAACTGATCGTAGTCCAGAAAATGGCCATGAGGGTGCCTTTGGGTATAGCAGTAGCAGGGTCCTGTAAAAGGAAAAGATACAGAGTACAAGTCAACATTTACTGTCTGTTGTTGGCATCTGTCCCTTCTTTCTCTCTTGTTCTTACTTTAAGGTCTCCAGAGATGTTGGCTCCAGACAGGATACCGATGGCAGAGGGAAAGAAAATGGCAAACATATCGAAAAAGCTGCCTTTAGATCCTCGCCAGTCTGGTTTGAGGTTTGCTAAGAAGATCTCACCTGGAAATGGACAATGAAAACAGTGTACGCCATAAACTCTAGCCTGATCAAGGCATAACCTGAAATCAGTCATGTGCTCCAGCCTTTTCTTTCTAAAGTTGATCTGAGAAGCTCCTTATTTAACTGCATTTTACTGGAATATGGATATTAGTTATTACATTCATTTTATTTATTTATTTATGTGTTTCTTTGTAACAGTAATCTGTTATGAGGCACTTACTGCGATATCCAAAGATGCCCTGGGCCTGTTTCTCTGGTCCATGAGAGATAAAGGTGCCCACCAAGTAATTTGAAAAGGAGACCATGAGAACCATGAAGAAAACAATCTGCGTCTGAAAGGCACATGCAAATATAGAGAAGAGAGGAAAAATTAAGTGAGGAAGGAGGAGGAAAAACTAGTTAAACATACTGTAGAGGGATTACTGCAGCATCACATAAAAGTGAAATATCAAATGATGTGCTCACCTTGGACTCCCACTCCATTCCAGCCAGTGAAATGAGCAGGAGGACAGTCACTGTGATCACACCCACAATACGCACGTCATTGACTCCATCGACCATGACAACACCAAACTCCTACAGTGTATTAATCAACCAAATTATTCACACGTGCTCGCTCAGTGACATTACATGGTATGTATGTTATTTTGTACATCATCATAATGCATGCACTTAAAATTCCTTTAACATTAAAGTCTAGAATCATATTTTGTCTAATATCTCAGATGTGTTTACAGTCATTTATTATCAATAGTCAAATACCAACTGGTTTATTCATGTCAGGAAAAAATCTGTCTTATTCTGATTTAGTGCTTTAGTGCACCCAAGCTAAAACCACATTTCATGATAGGACATCAAAACTACTTATGTAATGTAAAACAAACATTTCATGTTCAGTAAGTATTAGCTCACCAGCATTAGATCGCGGACCACCTCTGCAAAGCCAACCGTATTGAGTGCACAAGCCAGAGCGTTGGCAAAGGAAAAGACCATTCCAATCGGTCCACCAATTTCAGGACCCAGAGAGCGGGAAATCATGAAATAGGCCCCTCCTAAATATGATTTTAGACCACAGAAATCCACAACAGAACAATGGTGAACATTTATGGAAAACATGATTTCAACCTTGTTTTCTTTTTACATTTTTGAAAGAAATTACTATTATCGCTTAAATCAAAAATATTTAGCCCATTTATGAATTTTCCGTGTTTCCTTTGACACTATGCATTAAAAATAAGAAAACAGATGCCTGGTGGGGTCTTGTGATCCATCACAGACTGACATTATTGTCTCTGAACTGCAATGCACAGCATTTAGCAGCAAACCCAGACCTCCAAGCTTAAAGCTAAAAGTGGTGTCTAACTGTAAATTCATTGTAATATGTTTCACCTGAGATCACCCTCCCATTCGTAGCAATGGCAGAGACAGAGAGGGCAGTTACTGAGGTCACCGTCACAGACATCAGGATAATAAGACAGGTCATCACTGAAATAAAGACAAGTATTAGTTATTAATATCCACTTACAGTTTTTTGTTTTAGTGATTCTGTGTTTTATTTTTATTTTAAACTTCAAATGAAAAGCACCAATCACACCACTTCAATATACCAAATACTCTACTGTATTAAATTATATTTTGTCTATATATAAAATGAGTATTTTAAACTCAACTCTCAACATTTCAAGGCATCTCATTAAGCATAATGTGCGAGGTAACTCAATAAAAAGTCATAACTAATAGAGGGGCTATGGAGCACCACAATAACAACAAAGAATGAATGGAGGAATGAATGAAGTGATAACTTACAGATGCCAGCCTGAGAAATAATCCATGACAAGCGGAGAAACAGGATGACTCCCCAAATATTCAGCATGCAACGAATCTGTGATCAAGTTAATAAAACAAGTTCATCTCTGTGAGTGTGCTTTGTGTGAGTGTGCTTTGTCATATGTGTAGAACTGTTTCACATACAAGATGTAGACAACCGAAGTAAGCAACACACTTTTCACAGTCTTTGTAAACAGTAGGCTCAAAAACACAAACTTCACTTACCATGACTCCAGTCACCCAGCCAAACCTAACGGGAGCTTTCTTCTTTGGACTTGACTCTTCATTTGTGCTGTCAAGGGTGGGCAGACTGTTAGCTCCTGAGTCTGTGGTGATGTTTGGCACATCCATGCCTGCCTCTGCATCCTGGAAAAATACAATTTAACAACAAGGTATTACAGTGTCCTAAACTGCAGTGAAGTGTCGTGAAACGCCACGCATGTAATTCAACGCAGTAAGTGGGATGAAGCAAGATGCTTTGAGACAGATAACTTACCTCAAATGCCTTACGAAGAGCCTCCAAAGAAGGTCTGCACTTTGAGTGTGGCAGTGTACTTGCATAGTTCTCCAGCTGTGGCACCAGGTCCAAAGTGCTGTAGAAGGATGATCTCCGTAGCTCCATCCTTGAGCCCTGATGCTCGGATGTACTGATAGTTGTATAAAAGAAAGGTTAATTAAAATAAAAAATACCCCTCTCCTCTGACATGACTGCTGTCTACCTCCTTACTAATACTATCAAATGGAGGCAAAATGCAAACACATAAATAAAGAAACGTTATAATGTAGCAGCAAAACCATAGTGCATGAGGTTTTAGTTGGCATACATAAAATGAACACCACCATGGGGTTAACAGTTTGTTTAATTAGTCCCTATTTTGATTTTAAAAATGGCAATAGATACTAGAAGTTCACATCACAAACCTTGAATTTGCATCCGAAATAACAATGGTTGGAGGAATTTGGATGTTACCATCTTGTTGCTGACTGTTTATGTCAAAATGCTGTGAAGAGTATCTGGGAGGTCCTTCCTCATTAGCGGAGAAGCGAATACGAGGGATGTCATGTTTGGATGTGAGCTGCCCCATTGGCATGTAGTAGTGAGTTCCGTGTAAAAGTCTGGGGACAAATCTGAAAAATTATTATGGGGATAAATGAAACTTGTTTGGATACAAAAATAATAATCACCAGTCCTAAGTCTGTTCTATTAAGTGAAAAGGAAGCTGTTCACAATTTAATTTTATTTTATATGTACATAATATTTGTCTTGTATCAGTGACTGTTACTTCTGATAAGTGATACTGGGTCTCATTTGGATTAAGTTTTTAGTTTCATCTTGATCAGACTTGTAGGCCAGTGTCAGTTGATGTTTGTAAAATGTATTAGCTAAAAGGATTTAGGTCTTCTCACCAATGTAAACTTACTTACACTTGTTACTTGCACTTAATCTAGCACTTAGAGCTGATGAGTAATTTTCTATGGTATTTCCACAATTACTCATTTCACATTGTGCACATCCATTATGCTAATTGCAGCTATCTTAGCCTTGAGACCCCAGCACAAGCAGAGATGAAAGTTTTTACTGCAGCTTTAAATACACTATAAAAAACACAGCTTTTAATAGACTATTGAAACACTTTTTACATTATAGCTGGTCAGTGTTTCATTTTTTCTGAAATCAGTCTATTTTTTTAAAAGGAAATTGTATTTGGTAACGTCTTATTCAGTGCACAGCTTTAATTCAAGAGCAATGTGGGAGTAATCTTTAATTAGCTTGTCTACCAGTCACATACCTAGTATGGTCTATTGTGTGCACTTTTTTCATCTAAATGTGTTTTTAATGTATAAAAAACTTTCAGTTAGGGATTAATTGTGTTAGAATTTTATTATTAAAGGTATTATTTGTTTCATTAGGGACCAAATTGAATTTTTATTACAGATTTGTGCAATTAACCATATATATTAGTGATAACACTGTAACCTCCTAAAAAGCAACGATCAATGTTTGTCTTCTGTAAATGTAAATACACGTGTATGTATGCTTTAATCCATAAATCAATAATTTCACTGATGAATTACAGTCAAGCAGTAAAAGAAAACTAATAAATCCTGTTACACTGTTTAGAGTTTCTAAATGAGAATATGAACATTGCAAACAAACATTGACTTATCATAATAACTGGCAGAAATTTAGAAGTAAAATTAAAACAAAGTAAAACAATCTGAAGTACTTACACAGGTCTTTTGTTTCCAGATGAATATGCACATGTGAGCTGATGAAATTAGTTCTTTATTCATTTCACACTCTGACTCTTTACATTTATAACTTCAGTGAGGTGGGTGACATCCCCTCCCATCTTCCTCATCTTCATCCCTCCCCCTCACACACACAAACTCACCCTAATGATCATTGTCTACACTGAAAAAAATAGTAACATCATTTCACAAAAGATATTTTTTTCTGAAACTGTATTAATTTAAAATTGTTTTTATATTTACAAGAAAAAATGTATTATTTTTGTTTTGTGAATTGTTGTTATTTTATAATGCAAAGATCATTGTGGATAAGTACAATAAGTGTTTTACATTTTAAGATAACACATCAGATGATTAATTTAAAAAAAAATGTTGGGT
>OMLM01018603.1:0-44850 GCA_900302695.1 Helostoma temminkii | reverse complement strand
GCTGATGTCGTTGTCGAAGCAGAAGGACTGGATGAGGGTGAAGTGGATCTGGAGAGCGATGTCACACTCAAACTCCTCATCCGTGGCCAGGACGCAGAAAGACACACTGTCCGGATCACTGTGGACACAACATGAAGGAAAAGCTTTTTTAGATTTCATTCAAAAATAGTGTCACGACTAACTGAGGTAAAATGCTGTGAACTATAAATCTTCAGCTGAGTTTCATACTTACAGATTCATAACTTTTGCGCACTCGTAGACACCGACGGTGAGAGAGTCGTTGTCTTTAGCTGACACCAGGACCTCCTCCAGGGCTTTGCCGGCGCACTGAGCACGCTCGGTGGGTTTCTGGATCAGAACCTCCTCAAGAGTCATGATAAAGTTGTTGAAGATATTCCACAAAGGGAGAGCTGTAGGGAGTTGGGTCGGAAGAGTAAATCCGAGAGGGAGCAGAGTGCCTTCAAGTCCGCAGCCTCCCTCTTTTATACTCTGCAGCTGCTGGGGCGCAGTGAAAGCGCAGCGCCCTGATTGGCTGAGGCTGAATGGTGTATTGGTATGATAATGCTATTGTCACACTTCGGCTCGTGGCAGATTGATGGGGGTCATCGAGCCACGCACGCCCCCTCTCCCCTCCTCTCTGAGCAGCAGCACCAAGGCCTGAAACTAAAAATAGCTTCATTAAAAAAAAGCTTGATCTCTCTGCAGCACTTTTGTGCGAGTGAATGAAAACACAGGAGGTGAATCTAACTGCACTGACGCACTTTGCGTGCGTTTATACGCACCGATCAAGTTCTTACAAGTTCTGCATCAACTTAAAAGCGCACAGAAGCTTCATTTTGTCATTTCTGGAAACGCAAACACTATTTCTGAATCATTTTATCTCCAGAAACTAAAAGAAAAACTCCACCAACAGAAACATTCCGCAAAAGATCAAACTGTTTCTGCTTCTTACGCATTTTGCATCTTTGATATCATTTCAGTGTACGGCTCCCCGTCCCCCAAGCCCTCAGCAGCAGAGAGAAAGGGCAGGTGGATGATGCCATCTGTGGACTGTGGACCAGCCATAAAACGGCCTCATTGTGCACACAGAGGCCTTCTATTATCACAGTCCCCATACAAATGCAAATGAGCAGCGCGTGCCAGAACTGTGCGTGCTGCGCAATCTGCGCCTCTGGCCCATGCTGACCACGTGGCCATCAGCTGTCCGGTTTTTATTTATTTACTCTGGGGGGTTCAGGGGATTCTGTAGAACTTTTGTTTGATCCAATAAATGTTTTCCACCTCAGTTTTTATGTTAAACCTGTTTCTGCACGATGAAAGTTCAGCACGCGCCCCGTTTATCTTTTACGCATGAAAACTCTCCGTAATTTATGTATATTTGGCTCATTTTACTGTGCTACAGAGCATCTATCATCTTTATGTGTTCAATAAACATATTTATCGTTGATTTTCTACTATTTTCATCACTTTTACCGGAAGCAAAACTTACACTCGGCTCTATTTGGTCCAGTTTGACTGATAGAGCAGTTTTCCTCCAACAGCTCGTGCCTATGTGAATAAACTTTAGCTTTAGCTTTAGCATAATAATACAAAACACGTCTTGCAGCAGGTCAGGCCTGCTGCCACTGCTGCGTAAATGGAGGGGGAGCTGGAGTGGAGAGCGGTGCGGGAGACACAGGTTGGCGGTGATTGATTCAGCGCTATTGTTCTGCGGAAGGCAGAACGGCAGATGGAGAACTGTCGCTATGAGGGCGCCTCCTCCTCTTCTCTCTCCTAAACCCAGGTCAACCCTGACCCCGGGGCGCGCCGAGCTTTTGTCAGCGAGTCTCCACATTCTCCAGTCTGTTGTCTTGAGTTTTGATTAAATTTGAATGCCAAAGAGCAGATCTCATGCTCTGCGCTTTCACAATAAAAAGTCTTATCTGAAAAAAAGATGCCATCCGCGTAAAGGCAGATAAAAATCACCTTCAGTTTGCGCTGTAAACACGAGCAGGAATGCTGAAAGTGTGTTTTGCACAACAACAAACTCTTGTCTCGACATTATTGCAGCAACAAACTTTCCATTTCTGTCCTGGTGCAGCAAACGCATCGGTCCATCCAGAAGCTTTGGGCTAAAGTTTGATTAAGATCCAGCTGAGCGAGATTCAAACATTGAGCTATTTTAGGAAAGATCAGCTTGCATGGCCACAGGCCAGGCGCGTGCAAATCGATACCGACCCATTGTTGGTGGAGTACATCTGCCAGACGGAGGCCTCCCCGGCAGCGCGCGACAGGTGTTGGTGGTCTAAGCTCTGTGCTGGTGACCTGCGGCGACTCCGCAAAGCCCTAAACCTCTTTGTGAGGATGGAAAGTGTCTAAAGCTGCAGGATAAGTCCACTTTGTTTGGATATTTGGGTTCTAGTTGGGATAGATCGTGCTCGGTTTTAAGGAAATTAGTCGAAAATGTCATTAGATATAGTATAAGTAGAATAATTGTTAATATTTCAGTGATCAAATCAGTGATTTTGATTCTTATACAACAGCCTCAACTCATTAAACGTATGTCTGCGTTTGGATTTTGTTTAACCTGAAGACTTAAAGGTCCCACTTTTTAAAAAAATAAACGTAAAACTACAGCAATCACGCTCAGCAGGTGCTGCGTGACTTCCTTTGTCCACCCTACCCTCACCCCCACCCTCCCACCTTCCCGGGGGACAGATGGTATCTCTCGGTTGCTATGGAGAGTGATGCGATAAAGCATGCAGGCATCTCCAGATGCCACGCGCCTCGAGTGAGGACCAGCTTTACGCATGCAAAGCAGCGGCGCGTGCCACTGTCCAATCTACAAGAAAAGTACAGACAGTGAAACTGGTCATGAGTCAAATAAGCGTGTCTGACATTCAGTGAGGATAACATGGCGAATACTTCAGCTTTATTCTGTTATTAACCACCAATACTGTATTTTACAAATCAGCACTTAATTTGGAAAATGAGGCCCCAAAAAGGAGATTCAGAGAGACTTTTATTTTGAAGGGTTTATAGATAGATAGATAGATAGCTAGATAGATAGCTAGATAGATAGATAGATAGAAAAACAGCTACATTTACAATTTTACCAATGTCTACATTGTATTTTTAAATTTGCTTTTTTTTCCAAAAACATTGTATTTTCTATGTGAGTCCAAACTTTTAACTAGGGGTCTTTGTACAGTACAGACAGTATAAATTCTATGGACCATATATTACCATATACATACACCTGTAACATATGTATCAGTAGTGAATAACATAGATATGACGGAAGTGGAATTTTCCAGAAGAGGTTTAGCTCTTTGCTATTTTCATTCCATATTGTTTTATAGTTTCAAAGTTAGATTTAAATATTTTTTACACACGCTTATCCTTAGTGCATCTACTTATTGTTTACTACATCCCCGTAACAGATACAGTACGTAAATACATTTACATTTACATTCAGTCATTTGTCAGTTGTTTTTATCCAAAGCCACTTACAAGTGAGGTATAAAGCAAACACAAATCTAAGTCAAGGAGAAGGGGAAACACATTTTGCTGACCATTTTTCAATAAATATCACTTTTAGATTTTCAGACATAACTTCCATTAATTTCCATACAATAGAGAATCAATCAGCAGGCTCTTGATACTTGCTTGAATTGTAACCCATTGTGAGCATCAAGTCTGCATCAGTTTTTTTCAGTTACGCCATTACTGCACATCAACATGAACCATTTTGATGCATATCATGAAAAAACTCATTCAAATATATTGTTTGCTGTAATGTAATGGATTACACAGATCAAGCTGTTTTCAGGAGATTGCTGGTTGATTTTGACTGAAATGAGTTCAAGCCAGCGGCTGACAGAACTGGGATTTACACATTTACAAACCAGAACTTGAATCATTGAATTGAAAAATTTGAAGTGAAGATAACAAAACAAAGATGTAGCACATATAGATTGCTTCTCTGTATTGCTCCAGGCAGCCATTGACTTTCATTTATTTCCTCTAAAGTATTACCCTTAATCAGCAAACTCAAGTTGCTTGAGGTGCACAACCCGTCATCAACACTGCATAATTTCGGTCAAAGTTACATTATAGTTACAGCACAGTGCAGTTTAAGGTTTATATTTTAGTGCTGCAGATTTTAATGCCATGTGGAAACGAATGGAAATAAATAGTTGCCTGAAATTTTAAAAATAATTAAAGAAGAACTGTAAATGTGCAAAACCCCTTGTATGCGTCTGTAAAAGTTTGGATGGGAGTTAATGGTCACCTGCAATGAATCCAAAACTCTGAGGACTTTGATGACACCATGGTCTTCCTGTGTGGTTTAATTACTCCTGTAAGCTCAAAGGGTCATTTAAAGGTCAGAGAGTTTCTACATCCAGTCCTTTGAAGCAAAGCTGCCCTGACTTTCTAAGACTTTCTATAGGCACGCGTCCCTGAGGGTGGGGTGGGGGCTGCAGGCCTGTTGTAGCCATTGTGCTTGAAGCAGCCAATCAGTGAGTGAGCGTGTGTCGTGTCCATGGTATAAATGCTGGCACATTCTAGGAAACAGCACACACACTCTCCTCTGAACTTTCTGATCACACCCTCTGAGCTGGTAGACACAACATAACCATGCAGTCTCCTGGAAAGTCTCTGAAGGAAGCTCTGCTCTGTGCTCAGAGTGAGGATCGACTCACTGTTGGAGTCTATGAGAGCGCTAAAATTATGACTGAGTAAGTAAACTTAACATGATTTAAACAGGACTTTGGCATCCTCTTGGAAAATACAGCTTCACCTGAAAGCAGCATCTAACAAAAAGTGTCATTTTGTGTCCACAGTGATCCGGACAGTGTGTCTTTCTGCGTCCTGGCCACGGATGAGGAGTTTGAGTGTGACATCGCTCTCCAGATCCACTTCACCCTCATCCAGTCCTTCTGCTTCGACAACGACATCAGCATCGTCAGAGTGAGCGACATGCAGCGCCTGGCTGAGATTGTTGGCGACAAGACAGAGCAGCTTGAAGATGCTCACTGCGTCCTCATCACGGTATGTAGAGCTCAATACATGAAACGATGCTATGGAAAAAGTCTTCAGAGCTGCAGCTGTGGTGCTCTTTTAGAAAGAAACGTGTGACTCAAGCTTCTCTCCTCTTCTTGTCTGAACAGAACCCAGCTGACGGGTCTTGGGAGGATCCTGCTCTGGAGAAGCTGCACCTGTTCTGTGAGGAGAGCCGCCGTATGAACGATTGGGTTCCTGAGATCAGCCTCCCTGGGCGTTGATCTGGGACTCGGCTCCTCTGTTGCACAGATGCTGCGAAGCTTCTTATTTGGAAATACTCATCCTTATGAACAGGATGAGCCTGTTTCTGCTCATCCCTGGATACTCCTGAGGAGGATTCCCGTCCAGGCAGCACGGCGCCGGCCCGAGGAGGGCCCCCGTGAACCGTCGTCTCTTGTCCCGTCCATGCCAAGATGACTCTCATTCTTTATGTGAACGAGGTCAGGTATGCCACAAGAGCGACACATCGACCCTCATTCTTTGTGCGGATGAGGTTTGGAGAGGAAGGAGAAGCGAGTTGTGCGTCCTGTGGCCCCACAGAGCAAACGTCGCACGTTGAAGCACGCGCAGCAGGAGAAGAAGCGGTGCTGAGAAAGAGGCCTTCTTGAAAAGGGACTTTTTAAAGATGTCCTCTTTGCTGAGCAACATTACAACAGTTGCCATCAGCGGAAATGTTCCCCACTTTCCAGAATTGTCTTAATTCTCTAAAGGTTTCACTTTAGAAATTTAACAATGACAAAAATATTCTTTTAAAGAGAATTGGAAAAAAATATATCTAAAGGTTTCACTTTAGATATTTAACATTGAAAAAAAAAATACAAAATATGTTTAAATGAAAAAAAAAACAATTGTGTTAATGCTTTTGTGTTCATAATTCTTAAAATATGATAAATATGGGGAAAAAACTTACTGAAGATTTCACGTCATGTCAGAATTTTTTTATGTTAAATGAAACAACATGTTGACTGCATATTTGCCTTTACTCTAAGCCTAGAAATAAAATCTTTGAATTCATGCTCACTCTCTGGCTGTTCATTTACGCTTTCATTGACCTTTTCATCAGATGTTAAACTTGTCTGTGCTGATTTTCTGGACGCTTATGAGAATTTCTTTTGGAAAAATGAGCATGCATTGTCTGCAACCTGTGTGCATTTTCACACGTCTCTGTAGACTCTATGACAACCCAAGCAGTGATGCTGTATGTTAAATTATATAAGCTATGATTGTTCACTGAACAGTGTAAAGACCGTGGGTGAGGTGGAGGCTGTGTTGATATACAGCATTCACTTCTGTCAGTCTCAATGTGGCATCGTTAGCTAAGACGTGATCTCAATGCTGTGAAGATATGATTGACAGTTATGTCATCTTTATGTCATTATTTTGGCTTGTGGCTTTCTCTGGGCCCTCTTGAAGCTTCTCATTTGAAAATACTCATCCTTATGAACACAATGAGCCTGTTTCTGCTCATCCTTGAATACTCCTGAGAAGTATTCCCATCCAGGCAGCATGGCGCCAGCCCGTCGCCTCTTGTCCGTCCATGCAAAGATGGAATCTTCATGTGAATGAGATCAACTATGCCACAAGAGCCACACATCACTTGACACGTTTTTCCTTCTCTGTGCTTGGAAGTAGAAGTTAAGCCAGACATCCTTTCTCTGCTTCCCTTGTTTATTAACAAGAACCGTTGTGGACTGGGACTGTAGTATTTTAACATTAAAATTATACATATATACTGTGGGCCAGTAAAAAACAAGACACACATAAGTCACTATAACTTCGACAAATGCTGACCACTATTAAAATGTGTTTACTTTTAGAATGGTATATGAATAGTCAGTTCAATATTTTGGCAGATAATTTCTTCTAGTTCAATGAGAACATTGTTAGAGTGAGCAGGCAGTTAGCTTAGCTTAGCATAAAGACCAGTGGTAATGAAATCCAGCAGCCAATTATTTTGTATAGACTTTAAATCTGCACTGTACCAATCATATAGCTCTAGATTTGGTTTTCATTCTTCATTATAGTCAAAAGAAAAATCCTCCAGTGGTGGTGAATAATGTAAAAACACCTTTTGTAATTTAAAATTCTTATTTGTTGGTTTGATGTGTTGTTAAAGTCTTCCAGAGTTTGATAGAATGTGTGTACATGTGTAAGGTACAGTGTATTTTTGCCTTATTTGGTCAGACGCTTCTATAAACACAAACCACAGTCACTGCGTAGCATACTGGCACCTGATAAGCTTGCGGTTCATAACTTATCCTTTAAGCTCACAGTTTTACTGACAGAAAGTCAAAGTCCTAAATGTCACAGTGACTCAGAGCTGGTGAAATGTGTGAGGATTCAGCTTGTTTACAACAAAATGTTAAAATAACTCGATTAGATACAAAAAAGGAGCAGCAGAAGCAGTTTGTCTTGCAGAGTCAGAAAAATCACGTAAACTGAAGCTGATGTTTAATGAAGATGATCTTTTGCTCCTGGCACACGTTGGTTTGTCTCGTCTTTCGCTCATTTGTGATTCAGCAGCTTTAGGAGGCTTTTGTGTCTTTGGATTGAAACTCCAAAGTCACTCTGACCTGCATGTAGCATGTCACTGCGAACTATTGTGAAGTCAACAGCTGCTGCAGCCTCCACGCCCACACTGTGACACACATCAACACACAAACATGGTCGGGACCTTGTCTTCGCTCTTTTTGTTTAAAATGCTCATTATGACTTGATATGATGCTCACACAAACATTTTTACTGAACAGAACAATCAGAGTGTGGATAGTCCTGCTGTATTTCTCTGTGCTACACGCTCTTGTGTGACACAGAGAAATACACCTTGTGTCGAAAAGGGGAAAAAAGGACCACATAGGACCAGCTGAAATGCAATCAGCCCTTTAAATCTCCACAGCAACCAGCCCAGCTCCTGCTCCATCTGCTGTCCAATTTAATGACGAGGAGAAAGAGAGAGGAGGAGACCCTGTGCCCGACACAAGCCTGCTGCCATTCATCCATTCAGAACCAAATCCTGAGTAACAACAACACCACCCCCCTGCAGTCAGCAGAAATACATCAGAAGGCTCAACACAGCAGCAGGGTGGAGCTGCATCCACTCACTATTACATGACTGCACTAAAACAGAGGCAGCATAATCAACTCTGCTTTAAAGGGACAGTTTGACGTTTTGATTAATTCACATGCTTGGTTTTTTAGTGAAGCTCACACCTCTAACCAGTGACAGTATTTTAGTTATTTCTGCTTTATGAAGATGTTTTGAAACATTGGCATTACTTGTAATTTCATAATGCTGACTAGCTGAAGCACTGGGCAGAGCATGGTGGAGTGTAGCAGAGCATAGCAGAGCACAGCGGAGTTGACGTATTGACATTTTAGTCAACGGGAGGCAAAGTTGTCTAAAACTTGAAAATGAAATGAAATGAATGAATGAATGAAATTAAATGTACCAACTTGATAAATTCACTGCAGGGAGCAAGGAAAACTTAACCACCAAGACCAAATCCCAAACCCCAAACCAAATTAGAATTGGCATAGAAACAAGTTTACACTGTTTGAATGGAAGTAAATGGGACTCAGCACCCAGTGGCCCACTGTTGCATTGCACTTTAAAACACTTCTGCTCCAGCCTCAAGCCGTGGCTGCTGCTGCGTGCTCTCAACCCCCAGGTTTAAAGTGCTCTCCTGCTGCAGCCACATGCTGCTTCTCGAGTGTCCTTTCAACACAAAAGCTTTCTGTGGGCTGGAGAGCAGCAGCAGATGGTAGTGACGGGCTGCAGGCTGAATGAGTGTGCACGTGTTTGAGTGCATGTATTTCGCTCTGTGCTTGTAGATGGTTGGTGTTTTGGTTGTGCAGGTTGCCTAGGAAACAACGATCAACTAATACCTTTATAGCTGTGAATCATATGTAAAATATTGTTCCTCTGTGTTTCTTAATAATTTATTTATGCATGTATTTTAGTGACACACATGATCAGATCATTTAAAAAAGTTGTTGTGAATTAATATTATTTTCAATATCAGCTTCCTAATTTAAAAATAATTCTGTTTTACATATTTTATATCTTTTATATCTAAAATGTCCATTTTTAGAGAGGTGGATTTGTAAAAATGATCCAGAGTTTCCAGAGAGGTTAACGTCTGCTGACTCTCTCTGTCTGATAACTATGCTAATATATTTTCTAACTATGCTAATTCAATCATTACCATAAGCCTGCTGTTGTCCTGCTGCAGGTCAGAGTCAGCTCAGGGTCAAAGAACACACTCATCAGTCAGATCTGAACACACACGCCCACCCGCTCCCTCAGCGATCAGCTTCTAATGCTTATTTCTGCTTCTGATCTTCCTCAGTCAGGCCTGTTTCAGCTCATTTTCAATCTAATCACTGATTACACCAACAGATCTGAAGCCCCTCAGGAGGCACGCGTCTGCAAACTCTGAACTGAACAGTTTCTTGCACTAGTTTAAAATGCTTGAACATTGTTTGGATTTGCATAATTGAAAACATCCATTAATCCATCCATTTTCTGAACCGCTTAGTCCACGTAGGGGTGGCGGGTGTGCTGGGTACACTCTGGACAGGCTGCCAGTCTATCACAGGGCCACATATAGACGAACAACCATTCACACTCTCACTCACACCTACGGGCAATTTAGAGTCACCAGTTAACCTAACTGCATGTCCTTGGACTGTGGGAAGAAGGCGGAGTGCCCAGAGAGAACCCACGCAAACATGGGGAGAACATGCAAACTCCACACAGAAAGACCCTGGCCAACCCGGGAATCAAACCCAGGACCTTCTTGCTGAGAGGCAACAGTGCTAACCACTGCACCACCGTGCCACTAAGTGGAAACACTCATGTAATAATCCTACGTCATCAGCTTGGATATTGCTTCAATACCCCGTACCGAGTGCTGCATTCTTTTGAGCTAATTAGTTGAAAGTTCAACTGTTTGCTTTAGATTCTATCTTTAAAAGTAACGTGACTGTAAATAAATAAGATCTGTTATCTGTTAAGATCTGTTAAGTATTTTTATCTGTTTATGTTCAGTGTTGCATACACACACACACACAGACACACACACAGACACACACACACACACACACACACACACACACACACTGCCAGCTGTTGCCAAAACACTCTATTCAGCGCTGGGGCCCTCAAGGGCCCTCATTTAGATACTACAGCAACACTGTGTGTAGTTGAGATAGTCACTATGGTAGAATCAGAATTTTTAACATAAATGTTTATTCTTAGAAATTGCAACTTCAGAAAATAATGTGAAAAAACTCAAGGTCCACTTATTAGCTTTTTTCGTTAGAACTTCCGACCTCTAAATGGACGCATGCACACTGCCATGTTTTAGGATTCGCGTGGCTCCAAAGTTTGTGCATGCAAACTGTTGTAATTTTTCTCTTCTTGGAGATCACATTTTCAATAATCAATGCAATGATGACCAGGTCAGACTTGAGCTTTTACCGCACATGTGTCTGTATCTACATCTGCATATACAGGCCATGTGTGTGCTGTCAAAACAGATGAGGTGGCTAAAAGTGCTAGCAACGCACCCCCATCTACTGCACACCCTCGCCAGAACATAAGTCAGACAAAAGCTACAGCCAACATGTCTACACCCTCATCAATGGGCACAAAGAGCAGAAAAGCGACGGGAGGGGCCCCGCACAAAGGTGCACCAAGACCCGGGCCCTCTCTCCTCTTTTGTGCTAAAGAATGGCGAGGTCCTAGAGCAGCTGCTGCTGGCTGCACAGGACATTTGAGATGGTCCCTTTCACCAAAAACAAAGTCTGGAGCTGTGAGTGTGCAGGAGGGAGGAGGGAGGAGACAGCAGCGGGGGAGGCTGTATACAAAACAAAAGACACACTTTGCCAGATCAACGTTGAGCTGACTTCCCATTCATCCTGCAGATCAGCAGCAGTAGGGGGAGGGGGAGGGCCGTAAAGTGAAGGAGGAAGCCTTTAAAGTTGACATGAGTCACATCAGTCACAGCACAAAGTAGAGGTCTGCCATATGGAGCCAGGCTCGTCATCTGTTCCGGAATCACTGAAAGAAATCCATCCAGAACCAATCGCCGTGCAAGTTCTGTCCCAGTGCTCTACCCAGCGACAACACGTCTGCTTTCTGATTGGCTGCAGAGGTGCTGTCATTAACACTGTGTCTCAATTAGTCAGAAAGGAAGGAGGGCACAGAGTTGGTGTAGTGTATTAGGGTGAACTCTGTGTGACTGATTACTGTTGGTGACACAATACAAAGTAGTAGTTCCTGTAACTTCACAAATTGTATACATGGTTCTGTAAAATGTTATTTTTCCAAGACACAATGTAAGACATATTAAACCAAACTCTCCTAATAACCTAATAGTCGATCACAAGCAATTTGTGCACCTAGCAAGACTAATATTAATCTCCAGTAATACTGCACACATTCTACAGTCACTGTCACTAGATGATGCTTTTTTCTCATGGATATCCTCAACATGCATTTATTTAAAAAAGGACGATAATGGAATTTGGTCTTTGGTTCATCAGTATAATATTCAACTGTTTCAGCCTCAGTGAAGTGAAATCTGAAGAGTGCACATCTGTCAGGACGGTGCTGTTGCAGCGCCCCCAGACACTAATGTAGGAAATTCACATTTCACCACCAGCACCACAAACTGTATTCAAGTAAAAAAGGAAGTTGGCTTTAAATAATTCTTATAACTGGTGGTATAAATTGTCGCCCAATCTTATTGATTAAAGTTAATGTTTCAGGTTCCACAAAACAAGCAAATATTTTATTTTCAACTAACCTTTTTCAATTTCGTGGAACTCAAACCTTGACTTAAGTAATTTTATTAATTAAACTCAAGGTTTTATTTTTTGAATGTGCTGCTGACTCTCACTTACAGTGACATGGGGATCACTTTAAACGAGTCAGTGCTGAGGACAGTCAGCACAGGTTAATACAAAACAATGTCAAGCATAAAATTAGTGCACACAGTTAAAACATAACACACAATCTGACAGACACACAACACAATATGAAAACAAACACAAATAAATAAAGTCTGATGATGACCTCAGGTCTGATTGATTTTTACCCAGTTATTATATTAATAGCTTTAAAGCTCATTATGACTGAAATAGCATCATCTGTGTTATTCAAACAGAGCACAATTATCTCTCTGTGGTTTTGTGCATGTTGTGCATGTTGTGCATGTTATGCATGCAGCACCAACTGGAAAGATGGACACATGTTCTTATGCCACCATGTGATGTAACACTGCTACTACACAACATAATGTTTCTAGTTCTCTCATTTTGATTCAGACACATGAGCTAAGACCAGTGCCTCCACCTAGTGGTCAACAGTGATCTCTGCATCACATAATGAGGTTAACTGTTCATATAAGTCACTGATCAGCATCTGATAAAGCACATCTTATAGCTACACTGTACTACATGACTGTGATGGCAGTGTAAAAATAATAAGTAAACAAATCATAAATAAAAACCTCACAGCGCATGTATTCATCTCCCTCCGGTTGTTTGAAATCAGATTGTGCATGCTCACTGAGCTCGTCCAAGGATGATCATGTATGATTCATTTTTAATCATGCAGTTTTTGTCAAATTTATTATTATTTACTTATCACTGAAATTTCTTTTAAAATGTTTATCTTTATTTAATTTTTACTCATAATTGTGATTCTCAGCTTTTTTTGTAAAAGTTTCTTTGATAAACAAACATATGTCTGCGCAGTGCATAGAGAGCCTCACAATAATATAAGATGTTCATCAAAAATGTAGTAATGAGTTGTCATTAAGTCAGGAGACTCACAAAAGTCAATCAAAGTTGTCAAAATCGAGACCACTCAAGTTGAGATGTCCCAACCTTTAATTTTTGGGTTAAGCTTGAAGAATTGTGGTTACTACATTTCCCATAATGCCACTTGACAGTGTCTACTATTACACCCTCACCTTAAAAACTCAAAAAGTTTTCAATAATCACAATAAATACAAATAAAGTTTTAAAGCTCATCTAGAGCACCCCGATGACATCACTATGACATCACTAGGGTTATTTTCTCCAGTAGAGTGCCTCCCATGTACCCTTCCTTCCTCCTCTGACTTCTAATTTATTACTTGTGAACTTTTTATTGTCAGGTGAGTTATATCACTGTTTAGTTTTAGGTTTCCAGTGCAGGCGATAAAGTTGGACTCAGAGTCCGACATAAATAACACTTCACAGGAAGTGTGTGTGGATCTGCATAAGCAGACCATGTTTTTAACTCACAGTGAGTGTTTACTCTGACAATAGAGGATCTTTGTGTGGTTAAAGGCCTGTTAGAGATGGATCCATGTTTACTTGCTCAGTTAAATGTTCAAGTCCAGTGAGACTCTGGTCTCTACTGGTGCTTGAGATTTTTCCTTGTTTCAAAAAAACAGACAAAGTAACAACAACAACAACAACACTTCCTTTATCAAGACAAAATCCAGCAGGTGATTAACTGACACATGAAGCCAGTACTAGGGTTCACAGGTCAGGTGTAATTGAGTAAGCCCCTATTACTTTTTAAGACTATAAAAGGTAAGATGATATAACATGTTCGGCCCCCAATGGTCTGGTGCAGGATAAATAGTGTGAATAATGCCTGAATATATGTTTCCATATATATACAGATACATATTTTGCTAGCGCTCAAAAGCATCTGGGATCTAGTCATCTAGTCGTGAGGTGAGAATGCAGCTACTCGGAATAGATCTGAGCCTTAAACCAGGCCTTGAAAAAACAAACTAAACTTTTCATAATGGTAAAATTCCTTTGATTTTATGGCCCAAAATGCACACATTGAATATGATTTTATGACAAACATAGGATTTACTTCCTATGTTTGTCATAAAATCATATTCATATTGTCTTAACAATAACATAATGCCTGTTGTTTATTTTGGTTGATAAACCTGTTATTTTATTTTTTTAAGAATTGTGCTTTTACTTAAGTGATCAACTTGAGTTCTGCTTGACCCTCCTACTCTGTCGTTTGCTCTGCCAGGTCTCCTTCTCTTTCGGGGTTTCTAGGAATACCGAGAACAGAACAGACTGGAAGTCATTTTCAGAAAGAAATTAACACAGGAGTCTGAAACTCTAATGCTCCCACACAGCAAATTGGATTCATGTGCCTCAGTGACTCTGAGTATCAGCGCGTTGCAGGGCACAAAGCCTCCTGCAGACAGTCAGAAACACAGACTCTGGTGCAGCAAATCGGCTAAAGAAGTGTCTGATTTGGAGCTGCATCAAAATTTAAGTATGCGGACATTTCAACATTACACCCAAACATGATATGGGAACACAGAATTCCAGTGTTGTGATTTCAGGCTTTCCACCAGATTGTGTAACCTGGCTCCTGGTCAGCTCTGGATTATAAGGCCTGACTCCCAGTCAGCATTGCACTTCATCCCAAAGCTGCTGGATGGGGTTGAGGTCAGGGCTCTGTGCAGGACAGGCTGCTCCACATCAAACTGGGAGAACAAATTATTTTCGAACTTTGAGTGTTTAAACAGCAAAGCAGCTTCTCCAAATTATTATTGTCTAAAATATCACTGCAGCAATAAGTTATCAAATAGACATATCTAGAAATACACAAAGGCAACATGGCCACGTTTTGGCCATAGTGTATTCTTGCAGTTAATTGTTCCTCCCTAGAAAAATGAGAAATGTAATTATACATGTAATAGAAATACAGAGAATCAGTGTTTCTGTGACAGGCTCCACCACGACTCCAACTACCTATTGACTTGTGTTAATTCTTCCTTGAGGTAAAAAATTACAACTAATTACATCTAAACTGAAATCAGTTGCCCATTACTCAATCCTCAGCTTGGACTCGTAATATTGCAACGTGCCTTATTAAAATGTTGCCCTACAGCACAAACGTTAATTAAGTTTGACAGAAATGCTCAGTGGATGAAGCTGAAGTCAACAACCAGCTAAAAAATACAGTAGTTGGTGCTGATTCATAGATGAGACTGTACATGTTTGTGTTTGTAGTTAAAGAGTGTGAAGGTTAGCAAAATAGAAATGAAAGCAAAATAGAGATGAAAATAATTCAGTATACATCTACAGTATTTATCTAGACAACTCTACATTGAGAGAATAATGTAGTCACAGATGTCTGCATTTATAGTTATAAAACTGTACTAAACAAAAAGTAAGAAAAAAATTCAGTATATATAGATTTTGCTGCAAATGTTTTTGCATTTGAGTAAAACTTAGATAAAAATAATATACTCTGATGATTAAAAATAGTTTTTAATTTAGCACAGTAGACGACATAGCTGGCTAGCTATGTATTAGCTAGTCAGCTACACCCTAGCTAACAGAACAAAAAGAGTTTGAGGACTGACGTTAGAACACTACATGTACATTTCCTGTTACACCAAGCAAGCGGCAAAGAATAAAGTGCAAAATGCTAAAAGGTAAAATGTCAAAATCACAAGGCTTCACAGTGTAGAGACCCACATTTTGGGGAAAAAAACTCTGAGATGAACCAGACTTGTGTTTGAGTGAGTCAAATAATTTAGAGGTAGTTAAAATACAGTATATACAATATAAAGAGATGACCTTTGAACAGCTTTCTAATGACCAGGAGCTTGATTTACAGAGAAACATGTGATCCTTCAGCTGATATTAAGCCATGAAAGTCAAAAGTTGGATTTACAAGGTTTGCTCAGGGAAGTGCTGATCTGCAGGCGTGACGGACACATTATAAACACCAGCTGCATCGCTGCACTTCTCTCGAGCCCCTTAAACAATGTCCCCCACGGCTTATTTTTAACCTGCCACACAGCCTTCATCATTTAGCCCCGTAATTCCCCAAATTCACGCGTAATGAAACAAATTAGTCTTTATGCTAATTTCTTACGACTCAATTATGTTAAAAGCCAGGCTTGAATGACAGTCATAATTACAGTCATAATGCTGAGAGAGATATTACTGGGGAATAATAAGGTAATGGATATCAAAGGAGCGGGCTTCATCTGCCATATGAAGACGCTGCTGAGTGGGTTAGCGGGAGTAAATAAACTGTTAAGCTGTTTTTGTCCTACCGCACCACTGAGACTCCATAGAGGTCAGAGCATGAAACACACCAGTGGATGGAGAGAAATCCAGATGTTTTTAGTGACTTGGTATGATTTCAGCTACAGGATGTGACCTTTTTATGTCTGGATATAAACTTTTTTTTCAGACACACACACATTGCATTCCAGAGGATAATAGTATAATCTTCTACTAGTTGTCTTCCCTGTCGTATGTTTCACAAGTCCTTTGCGCCGGCGCTCTGGAATATAAAACATTGTCAATTTCATAATGCAACAGAATCGTTTACAGGCCCCAAAGCCTGGACTTGCTTTTTCCAAACCAGGTAGTCGGAACTGAGGAAGCCGTTCAGATGAAACGTCTTCGAGAACTTTAAGCTAGTCCACCGAGGAGCTTGTTATGAGATCACTTTGTAGAGACTGTAGTCATGGTTTGAACAAACACCGTTGACCTTCAGTAAAAAAGTTGCACATTTATCTATCATGACCAACAATATCACCTGACTTTCTGTCGTTATAAGTATGACCACTAGAGGGTCATATCACCTGCACAGGATACCATATGTGGTTTTGGGAGGAGCCTAAATGCCCAAATGCTGATGGTTTAGAAATGAAAGTGGGTTACATGATATGTGTAGCCTTTAATAATTCTATGAGGGCGACTGAAATCAATAGAGAAAAGCAGCGAAAAAACAACCATTTTACAACAGAACCTGATCAGGATCAGTATTAAGTGAGTATTAAAAGGTTCTGGCAAGCAGTTCATGAAAACAGTTAGCTAATGCTAGTTACCTAGCTTAATGTTTTAAACTGGTAATTTGCTGGATGGTAACCAGCTAAAATGCTGTAAAACATAATGTCAATATCCTGCAATGTGTGTTGTTAAGTCAAAAATATAATAGATGTCTAAATCCTAACTGACTTCAACTTGTTATCTTAAGGAAATGTGAAAAAACACCAATCTCAACAGCACCATGTCTACTAGTTCACAGTGTATGGAACTAGTAGAAGTCTCCATGGTCCACCGTTGATGGAAAAAAACTTCTCTATTAAAGTTAATGGAGATATTATCACTGTCCTCTAAATCCAGTCTGGTTTGGAGAACAGCCCCTAAACAACCTTTTGATGGCAGGACAGTCTGGTGCAGAAGTTCACTGGTTCACAGTCGGGCTTGGAAAAGAAAGCTGCTCCTCAAGCTTTGCCATCCAGACGCCTCCACTCACAGAGTAGTAGCTGGCAGAGAGTATGGCAGGTGTGGTCTGTGATGTTGGTGTCTGGATATCAGTATAAGTAAAATGTCACTAAAAAGAAATCCATGATCCTCCATTTGTCTCAGTCACTGTGATCAGAGAACAAAATGTGGAGGTTGTAGAAAGTTAAAAGTAGCCATGGAAAAAGTTAGTCTCCAGGACTCCTTTTTAATAAAAATTGAAGTGAAGAATGTAAAGTTGGAGATGTTTTGACAACAAACACACCAGTTAATCAGTTGCCTCCATTCTTCATATCTTTGAGATACAAAGACATCTCAATCACAGACTTATTGTAATTCCAGGAGAAAAGGACAGGACAGGTCTTCTGGAAAACATGTTGATTAATGTCTCTGCTTATTACAGCTGAACACAACAGGAGGCTCTTTTTCAATCGTGTCTGCTTCGGAATTCTTTTTCAAAATGAGATATGTGGCATCTAGAAATGACTGTTGGACTTGTGACTGATGGCAGAAAAAAATGAAATCAATTCATGGTAGTTGGTGAAAGGATGGCAGGAGTCAAGAGGTCGTGTTGACAGGATAATGAGATATTAACAGACCTGGACGTTAGATTACTTCGGGGAGCGATTTGTCTTCGTTTCAGGATGGATTCATTGTGTTTTGGAAATTGTTCATTCACTCCCGGCTTCTCGTTGCTGAGGTCATCGATCAAAAAAGAACACTTGGCTCTTCACTGTGCGGGAATTTGTAACTTGTGATAGTTTCCCACCTTGTTGTTTTTCAAATCTTTATCTCGATCAAAGAGAACAAACAACAAAACACATGGGTCCATAATTTTCTATCCTCTAACTGTGTTGATAAAAGCTCAGTGAATGTCTCAGCACCGTGATATATGGATTTGAAGCAACTGCAGAGTAATTGCATATTTTAGGGCCCTCGGATGAATTATCCAGTGCTGATCTGTCATTATAACACTAAAGCTCAGGCCGTCATTTGCCGTGAGGAATGTGGCTCGACAATGGTATTTGCACAGCTGCGGGGGTAATAAATTATTTCTGAGCAACTCTTTGATCAAATCAACAAGGTAGCCTCCTCCCTTCCTGCGTGTTGTTACAAACATTCTCTTTTTTTACATTTTGTTACATTTATATTCATTTTGCAGTTATTTTCCAATACATTGAGGTTAACTGTATAAAAACAAATCCACCCCAATGTCTCTGAAGCATTTCTGGAGTGTTTTAGACATCAATCAGTTGTCTACACATAAAGGAATAAGTCAAATGACTTATCAGAGCACAGAAGCCCTGTTTCCATCATAGGAAACCTCAAGTTACCCATGATCGCAACATTTGAGAAACTTCAAGAGAATGAAAATAAGATATAGCACCAGAGAGTTTGGTTGCTGCAGACATAATAGAAATTTGAAACCAGATTAACTGAGTTGTTGCATTGGTTACCAAAAAAGTGCCCACAAAAAATGTCACTATAAAACACATTGTAGATTTGCATAATGTGATTCTTCTTTTATTTGTAAAAGTCTGTTCTCGTTACAAATATTTTGGTCAGGTTGGCAGCAATATGTACCATACAGCTATTTTAATACATTTATGAATGCAAGCACACTTTGAAAATAATACTATTTTCTTTTCCGTCTGTGTTGTGTATTCTTCGTACTGTATGTTTAGAAAAAAAACTTTAAATTGTCATTATTATGTGAAAAAAAAAGGTTTTATATTTTTAGGACTCTTCTTGAATTAATAAACATGATTAAAAAAGTTTGTATTAAGCTTTTTTATCTCTATGATTTTTGTACTTTTAAGTTTCAGTTTTACTGAATCTGGTTTTGTAGTGATTATTACAGTGATGCATTGGAGATGAAGATCCTCAATAAACCAGTCTTGGCTATAAATCTGGTCAGTCATATTGACAATAAAATCAACATGATACACTGAATGTGTGTGCGTATATATGAGTGTGTGTGTGAGTTAATGCATGTGTGTGATGCTCCTAATGTCTCTCTGTCTATCTTAACGACTTCTTCTTCTCGCTGTGAGCAGGATATGGATCACCGCAGCTCGCCGCTCTGCAGCCGCAGTTCAGTGTCTGATAACTCTGTCCAATTAGATCACAGAAGCTGCTCACACTTACCCCCTCAGCTCAGTTCTGAGGGTGACAAATATGACAATTATCCAAAGTACCAGGCGCTGCTGTTCATTCCTTATTATAGAATCAATCAGGACCAGGAGCACCGGGCCCCAAGGTGCCAGCTTTTTCAGTGCTCCGAGGAAGGAGGCTGTAGGTTATTCTGCATGTTGACGTAGTGATTTTGAAAGCTGATGGCGCTTGTTGGGCAAAAACAAGTAAATATATCTGTGAGGTTTCTGTTTCTTTAATTTCATGCTTTGCGTTGTTGTGTGCCGTGACATTTGGTGATATAAATTCTGTTAGGACCTTGTTGATGTATGATTTTACATGTGTTAAAATAATGTTTGCAGCGGTATTAAATGTTTTGGATTGTTAGATTCTACCACATATTTTAGACTCAGGAACTATTTGCCAAACGGTGAAGGAACTGCTTCTTTAATAAATACAGCTCCCGTCACTCTCAGTGCCTTGTTATTGTTAAAACAGGACCAGTGAAAGAACAGTTTTTCTATGTTGACATAATTCTACATAAAGAGTCTGGCTTTTTTCACTGTGGATAGTTTTATAACAGGTTCAGGTGAAAGTTGTCCATTTAATTAACTAAGTACAAGTTGGTCCCTGTGAACTACCCTCACTTCTATTATGTCCAGTGCACTTTTTGTAAATTTTGCTCTCCTCATCTCTTTTGACAGTTTCTGCTGAGTCATCTTTTTGATTGTCTTCTTAATTCTAATTTGATTTTAAACGTGAGTAGTATATTTATCAGAATGCAGTTATTAGAAGTCACTGTCTACTGACAGTCACTTTTATTCACTATTCTGCTCTGCTCAGTAATAGCTCAGCTCAGGTCACTTCAGAATTGACTACTGAGGGTTAACAGAATACTGTGGCTGTGGTTCCACAGGAGGTGCTTCTTAGTAAAAACAAAAAAAAAAGCCCTAGATTTTATTACGTAACATTATAGAATATAGCACGTGTTTTGAAGCATAACTAAACTTCACATTAGCCTCTGTTGCTCCTAATAATCTTAGCAGACATTTTGACACTAGTAACACGGTCATGACAAACTCTGAATTCCAGCAGCCAAATGGAAATCAGCCAAAACATCATTACATGTTACGCTGTCCTGCAAGCACTGTATCAAAAAAAGATTGTAATGTGGATATAATATGTCTGGCAGTAATTATATTAAAGGACATGACACAGTTAGAAAACAGAAATAGAACATGTCGTCAGAGCAGAGCTGCAAAGTGACAGTTTCAGAGCATAAAGAGGGAATGTTCTGACATGAAGTAAGATGAAAAACCACACGTCTTATTGTACAGGCAGTCAAAAGGATGTGACATTCACTGAGATGATTTAATAACCTATGGTAGGTGATGTTACACTGTGAGAAGATGATGCTGAACAGAAACCTCCATGTAGACTCTGAGGCACAGTAAATCCACAGCTACTATGAAATGACTGTGTTAACAAGCCAGAATGGCTGCAAAAGGAAGTAAGTCTTCCAAGTTTTGCATTAACAACCATCATATATCATATGAATGAAAGATTAACACAATAATGTCGCTGTTTTTGATTCCTTGATGCACAGTGCAAAATGTCTTCCATGAGAAAGGCCAGCTGTCTTTGGATTTATCCTTTCATGTTCATTTTTTAGAACTTTTTCATAGTGACATAATATTATTTTATTTAAAGTGTTAGAAACAGCAGAACATTGCTAAACATTTGTCATATACCAATATGATTTTTGTGGCTATCGATGTACTGAGAAGGTGCAGAGGTTATTCAAACTAGCATGTTTGATGAAAGGCAGATAAAATACCCTCAGTGGTGATAATTTGTTACATGCTTGCTGCAGGGTCAGTGTCATGTTTGCAGAATGTGAGTTTATTTTCCTGTATCTCATCTTCAAAGTTGTAAAGTTGAGTCTATCAAGAGTCCAAAAGTTCTCTCATTTCTTGTTAACCATCATAATCAGACTGTATATAGGCCTTTAATGATTGTTTATTATGTCTAAACCTAATTGAAAACATGCTTTCTCATCAGCTGACACACTTGACTGACATTCACATAGACACATTATTTTCCTCTAAGGAATTCTCCCCCCTGCCAACCCAGAGAGTCTCCTCCATACTCACGGGATGACCGATACCCGATCCCATCCACCAACCTTCAGGATCTTCTTCCCAGCCAAAACGAACTCTATTTAATGAATAAATAACGGCCCGGCCCGGTATGCCAGAGCACATGCGTACATGTTTTGAGTTAGTTCTCGGCAGGCAGAGGCGACACAGATACTGCCGGGGGAAATACGATGAGAGCAGGAATAACATTTATGGGGAAGAGAACATCAGAACTGGTTTAGCTGAGCCCTCGTTCCCATCAAGACAAAACACGAAGGTTTATATTTGATGTGAATTCAAACTGAGAGTACCGGTCAGTTCAAATGGATGATGGCTGGTCACTGATGGAGTAACACATTATACAGTATACTGATGAATCATTACGAGAAATGCTCTGTACTGGCCATATTAGACCATTTATTAATTAATGGCAATATGTTTCATGTTTTAGTATTAGTAGCTATTGGTGCTCTTTAGTGCAAAAATGTACAGTAACTATAAAATTAATGGACTCTTAAAAAAAATTCTCATGTAACAAACTTATTACACGTTAAGTATACACAAGGCTCTCAACATATAAATAATAAAAGCAACAAAGTGCAATTCTATTAAGATTATTAATAATTAATTTATAATTTCTTGACACCTACCAGACTCATGACATATTTAGTTCTAGTCCTCACTGATAGTTAATTTAATAAATTTCTGGCACATTAGGAAGATTTGTTCAGACACCTGATCACTGCATGTGATGGTCTGGCCTCCTCTCAGTATTGACATCATATTGTTTTCTGAATTTATCCTCTTTTATATTCTCTTATATTGTCTGTGTTATTCCCCAGAAACTCACTTTGCATCGAATTGAGTCTAATATTGCATATTTCTTAAAACATTTGAAGACTACTAACACAGAAACAGTTTCATTAACTTTTATCAACTCACATTAGTTATTATTTTGTCTTTACTGTATGCCGTTTTACTTTTAGTACACTTCTGAACATATGCACAATAAAAAAAAAAAATTTTTAACAAGTCAAGTCTACCTGTTTGTGAGACATGGTAGTGATTTGAGCAAAATGCTACTGTATCGCATGGTAACCATGCTAACATGCAGGCATGGAACCATTGGCTCATTGTATTGAGGGAGAGAATCTGCAGCCAATTGTAAAGGCCCATCACAAATACATACAGCCTGTAAGAAAGTGTGAGACAGCCAAGTGGAGAAGAAAGGGTTATAATCTGACAGTAAAGTGTAATGTTTCAGCACCATGGACTGCGCAATGTGGATTTATTAGTAAATAGTGCAACTGCTGATGGGTTATTTCAGAACCATTTCTGGAGCCATGGCTTCTACCAATAATTTGATCCCAGTCAGATAAAGGATAAAAAAGTGAGGTGGACTTGCAGGGCAGGCCACCAAAGAAGCCAGATGAATTCCATTCCACTGCCACTCATGTCCAATACAGCTACACAGCCATGACGCACATAATCAAGCCACATGAACACACACACAAGTGTATAAGCAATGTGTGGCCTGCTATGACTACAATAACCAAGCAGATATGACAGTAAGAAATATTTTTATTTTATAAAAGTAATTATCTGCTACAGCTAAGATGCTAGTGCTTAGCAGGTATACTGTATATTACCTATGTTCACCATGTGAGTTCAGCCTGTTAAGATGCTAATGATGGCGGTAGATGAAAACTCATCACCATTATTATTACAATGTGTCTGAAAGGGGACATGAACATCCATCCTACATTTAACTCCAAGATCATGGTGGCAATGAAGGAAAAGTCAGAACCTGTTTATCAGCTGCTTAATGAGATCCTATATCAGTAGTAAGTAGATACTGTAGCTGTGGCTAATTACCATTAAGCAACTAATGCAAGGTTATAGACTGTAAAGCTCCACGTTTTTATAGACAGGGTTGAGTATTCAGTCATGGCTAAATGTGTAAACCTAAAATGCAGTGAAAAACTTGCTCATAATTATAGGACATAAATCTGTAGTAATTCTTCAGAGTCACTATTAATCTCTCTGATTCTAGAAGTATTTGAGTTCACAACTTTAATGCTTAAAACATGTATTTTTCTTAGTTTTCAGGAGACTTGAAGATGTTTGGTTTGCAACATGAAAACACTTTTCACAGAGTAGTATTGCACATTTCCAGCGTGCTGAGTGATTTGACTTGTTTAGATGTCCCCCTGTTGGATATATGCATGTGCTTTGGAACGGGAGTCATGATGTGCTCAGATGAAATATTTTGTTTGGTTGAGGAGGTTCATGCATGAGCAGAATCCTCCCCTGGGGCCACCTCATTCAATTGGCCCCGCTCCTCATGTCACGACCTCGCTGCGACCCCCATCACTTCTCACCTTCCCTCTCCGCATTTTCCCACCGACTTAACAACGCACTCCTGATGGCCTCGGAGACCACTTTGATACAAGCGCTGCCACCTTATTTAATCTAAACTCGACAGAAAGCCATAGGTCAAAGTCTTTTCAAATAGGTTTTCCTATTTGTCCTTTTCAAAATAAACTCTCTGCCGCCGTTGTAGTGATACAATGAAGAGAATGAAAAGAGGGGCTTGTTCTCGGATAGAAACGAAGTGTTAAAGCTGAGACGTTGTTTAAACTGCAGGTGAAGTGTGTTTATAGGTCAGCCCAGAGGTTCCTTTTGGAGTGACAACCTTGTCAAATAAACATCATGCTAAGTGTTCACACTCATTCTCTCATTTTCCCACTAAAGTCAAACATGCTTCACTAATATTTTATGCCACTATCATGCACCTCTCTGGAGAGTCGGTCGTACATGTTTAACTGAATGTTAATGGCATGAAACCTGGATGAAAAGGCTGAATGAGAGTCCTTGTTTTAATGAAGCTAGATGCCCGACAAATAGTCTTTAACCATAAAGCAAAGAGAGAGAAAAGCTCAGGAGATGCACGTTACATTTCCCCAGATATTCATTTAAGGCTATCATACGTTGATGAGTAATGTGCTGCCTCCACAAGGTTTATCACACTGACTCTAAGGACTTTCTTTTCCAACTATATTTATTGCCCGTTTGCATTATTCATAACAGTGGTGTCATGCTGAAAGAAATAAATAAAAACATAGACCTTGTAGATATTATCTTATGTTTTTAGGTATTCTCTACATGCACGCTAACATGGCTACGGGTTGTCTCCCTCTATATCTTTGTTGTTTTGCCATGGCTCTATGGGTGACAGTGTTAGTCTGTTGGTAAATCCACGACCACCACTGGTTCAGACTGACGTACCTTTGCAACCCTTGCATGGATTTGCATAGAATTATGTACCGATACCTGGCTTTATCCATACTGTTATTAGCAGGACGGCATTTTGTACAGTACTTTTGGTTAAATATTTCTAAAAATGGATTGTCATCAAGTACGATGCCAGAGCATAAATTCCAATTATCTCTGTCCCAGACTTTTGGTCTAGTACCACCAGCTGGTCATACTTCTCATAACCAGTAATATATCTCAGTATTTATAGGATGGATTGGCAAAAACATATTCCAAACATATTCCAGTCTCAGGACCAAATTTTGTTAACTTCCTAAATTCCCTCTACATCCATTACAATGACATTTAATTTTTTGATTTGATTTAATAAGACCTGTTCTCTACAGAGGGAAATTAAAGCACCACTGCACTAACAACAACAATAATATTCTGTAATTATAGAGGTGAGAAGTATGAGACTCTGTATAAAGACACCAACCTGACAGTTGCCTTATGCTGTGCAATCAGGCAAATTGGCTGTAATTATTCAAGGCATTTGATTTGCAGGGAGCTGAAGGGCAGCAGACACAAAGAAGCAGCAGCAGAGTTCATCCACACACTGTGGATTGGAACAGTCACACTGTAGGTGCCGCTCAGGACTCACACCTCTGTTTGCTTGTCCACCATCACCAGCTGGAAACCTGTTACAGTTGAGTCAGGAATTAGTTCATTCATCCACACTCTCTGGTCCGTGATCAGCACGATAACTTGTCTGTTTTACTGTGGAGACAGATTACATTTAATGATGGAAGGTAGGCGAGGTTTATAACGCTTCGGTTTTTCTCAGCTCTTCACTCCAGCTCTGCCGTCCACCTCCACAGCTCCTGATGGATTTCAGGTGTCTAGATGGACGTTTTTTAGTGCTACCTGCAAAACTAATGACGATCCCTAATTCAAAACACCATTAGCAGCCTCCCAGAACCCCACGCATGACTGTAGCAGATTTGTGATGTTTTGCTACTTTAGTTGACCATGTTTGTTCATCCAATGCAAGGCTCCAACTGTCATGACATTTAGCCCTAACAGCCTAAATCATCAGTACTGTAATACATCCTCTAGGGACGATATCCCATTATTTATTTCTAATGGTGTTACTCAAAAAAATATATGTGAAACAGAAATATCTGAAACATACATTCAGAATTTTTGTTGATTTTGTGTGTGTGTGTGTGTGTGTGTGTTTATGTGTCCATTTCCCCCATAATGAAAAGGTAACCTATAGATTATTATTAAATTAATTTCTTAATTTATTAAAAGTAGATTTTTGGACATAGAGGACCCTTGCAGAATGGCTATTTGTGCAGTTTTAAACTGAGCATAATCAGTCAAGCCACAGTTAAGACAAAGTTCATAGCTTATTTTCAAACTTCAAAGTGCTGTAATCAAGCAAAGTGACCGGTTCTGTGATTGCTGGCGTTGTTGTTGTTGTTGGCACCACTGGCTCTCATTCTGCACTCGTTTCAGACCTGGCTCTATACGGAGAGGACAGGACTGTGGTAATGGGATGATAAATGGACTCAGTGAGGCCTAATTTTATGGGGCAGGAAATCACTGGAGAAAAGCTAAACTGAGGCTGTAATTATCCTCAGGGAGAGATTAGTCACAAACTAAAATACAGGAAATGGATGTGTCACGATTCATGGTAAAGCAACATGTTTTACAGTGAAATGACCTTCACTTGACCATTTGTGTGCTTTTTAAGGCAGGTATGTAATGATAGTTGACTTTTCCTTTGCCCCGTCTGCTTTCGCCTGCACAGTGAAATATTTTAAGCATGTGTTTGAGTGCAGTTTTAAAGACATCTTAAAACACCAAGGTAGGACACACTGGGACCAGGTCTATAATATGAAGAGAGATTCTACAGCTGTGGTCGAGAAAAATCCTTCCACAGCTGAGTAACGTGAACCAAATTTATGCCATCAATGCACTTGAATTGCTTTATGGTGTATTAAAATATTTAATGAAACCTGATCACCTTATGATGCTCAAGTGCTCCATGTGCTTATTCTGTCTCAACCAGAAGAGGGAGCCATTCTTCTCCAGTTTGATAAGATAGGGTTTCCTCTATTGGTTTAGACACAAGTGTCAATCTTGTGTCCATTCTGTGCAACAGTAAAGTTTTCACTGTGTATGTGTGTGTGTGTGTGTAATCTAAACTGTTCTGGTCAGAGTGCTGTTTGGGTTTCTGATGCTCTGGAGTAAATATGAAAATAAAGCTTCACACAGAAAAACCCTAATTAGTGAGTCACTAAGCCCACACCTTCTCCACCCTCCTCAGCTCCTCCATCTTCGAGTCTCACCTCCCCCCTTCCTCATCCGCAGTCAACCCCTCCCCTCCCCTGTCAGATTCGGTCATGAGTGTCAGATTTAATCTGGTGCAGGGGTCAACCGAGCCTTGGGGTGTAGTGAGAAACCCATCATTTTGAGTTTGTTTGTGTCTGTGAGCGTATGCGTGTGTGTGTGTGATGGATAGAACAGACAGGGGGAAGGATTGGGCCGCAGAGAAGGAAACAGCCTGACAAATTCAATAAAACACCTTTGAAGAGTGCCCACCGCGCCTTCTGCCTCTGCCGCACAGAATAAATATGAGTTTGTCTAAATCCGCAGCGCAGCACATTACCGTTGTGTGTAATTGTCTCATTTTTTTCCAGAGCAGTCCTCTGTTCCGTTGTTTCGCAGAGTGAATCCAATTACAGGTGTCACCATCACTCATGGTGGTGGATGGACTGGAAGATGCGGGGATCTGGACGACTGATTGGCTGTTCGCAGGGAGATCATATTGATTAGTGGAATGCTCCAACCAAAAGTTTATGCTACTCACTTTCAAATGAGCTTCAAAAATGCTAAACTTAAACTGTAGAGAAGTGGGATTTTATCTCTGCTAATGACACGTTCCTCTGGGTGATGCTAAATGTAGAGCTCAGTCCAATAAACACGATGGGAAGCAGGTGCGGGATCATTTTCTTCCTTGTTGCTGTATTAGCAATTACTGGTAGGCTAGCAGGTCCCTTGCATAGAGAAGGAGAAAAAAGAAAGACTGTAAATCAATCCGAGGACAGTTATCAAGAATGTTGCATTTCTTTCAATTTCTCTCCAGAGGAACAAGACATACAGGGAGAGGAGGTTTCCAGAGGAACATGGAGCTTAGGAATTGTCAGTACTTCCAGATTAGTTTATCTGGAAGCTGTATCAAGGCAGTTAGACTTTTTGTTCAGCCCAACAGTTGAGGCAGATGGCCGCCCATCCCAAACCTGGTTCTGCTGAATGCTCCTTCCATTACTAGAAGTTTGTTTCTCTACTCTTGCCCAGTGCTTGCTCATGCAGGTTTGTTGGGTCTATCTCTCTCTATGGCCTCTAAAAGGTCTTGACCTTAACAAGTTGTCTTGAAACAACTTAGACAACAAACATCTTTTTTTAGACATTTCATCAAATAAAAGCACAAGTCATATGTTACTGATAAAAATGAAATCAGTGTGTAAAGTAAAAGCATTCGCTTCTGTACTTCTTATTTTTGTATCCGAACTCACCTTTTGTGTTCTTATGGAAAAATAATTCAACTTATTTGCACATGACACAAACAGTGCTGCAGTTATTATTAATCCAGTATAATGTCAGCCTGAGTTTGAAAAAGACATTTTTACAGCACTTGTTGTCTTTAACAAACAAAGCATATATGTTTTTATTGCTTTTTTATTACTCCCTCATATGATTTCAGTTCTTATAAACAAATATTAGACACATAAATCAGTCACATTTTATAACACCCTGGACACCAGGCTTCTGGAGTAGCAGTTATCAGGACCCACGTTGTTAGTTGATTAAAATGAAATTATTTCAAGTGGGGATTTTCCTTGCACCTCTCTCTCTGTCACACCCCCTGGGTGGATTCAAGAAGTGGGGAAGGAACAGAGGTGATGGATGCCAGGAGCCACTTTGGCTAAAGCTGGACACAGTGATCTTTTAGTAGAAGACAGAGAGAATAAATCTAATTTTTTTCACACTGTCCTTTTTTCCCACGAACACAAGACAGACATTGAGCCATTTTGTGAGTTAAGCAAAAACACAACGGTGTGAACCAGTTTCTTAGTCTGGGAGAGGTCACAGTTAAGTAGTGGGGTTAGAGGTCCAGAGAACCGATGCCCTGCCCTGATCTACGTTTTAGGGGGCGAGGTCAGGACTCTCTAATCAATGGGCACAAGCAGTCAGAGACTCAGGATGAGTCTGTAAACCACTGACGCATTAGATCCACTGAGTTTAGAACAAAAGTGTCACAATTGATCACTTCCCCATGAGTTCATGTGGAGTTAATTTCACGGTTTTTAAGTTGTTATGTTTGAAAATTAATTCAATTATTTGCTGTAAAATCCCTGTCAGATTTAAATCTTACCGTGGCCACCAGAGACAAAGCACGTACAAATGTGAAAGCACGTACAAAAAGGAAACGCGCTGCAAATCAGAAAACACAAACAAAAGTCGAAGCACAAACAAACAAACAAAAAAAAACGCACTGCAAATCACAAAAGAAAAACAAAAGCAAAAACACAAACAAAAGAGAAAATGAGCTGCAAATTGCAAAATGCAGCAAACACAAAAGCACATACGAATTCAAAAAGCTGCAAACACACAATCCTAAAATGGAAGTGCTCCAGGACGCTAGGGGCCATAATGAGCTCACACAGACCAGGACAAACCAACAACGGTTAATACAGCCATGATCAATGGTGAATAGGGATATCTTACACTCCAAAATTTCCCCTGGCCTGAGACAGCTCTGTATAGAAGTTAAAGATTTCTGTGACTAGAAATGCACCAACAGAAATATTTTATCACACATTTGCTTCCCAAATCCTGCTAAAAGAAAATATATACTCAACTAACTATACTGATCTACATTAAATAAAGAAGGAAAGAATATATTTTGTTTCCTCTACCTCCCAAGGAAATAGAGGTTGATTTAAAAATAAATGACATATATATATGTAACAAATGACATTTTAAGATTAAAGTTTAATTTTGATGTAAGTAATTGTGTAGCGTCCCAGATAAGCCACAGGGACTCATGGGAAATATTGGTGATTGATAAAAGATCGTTATGAAGTTGTGACTGTGTGTGTTAATGTGTTGAACTGACTGCTCATCGTTCTGACCTACATTTTGGGTCAATGAACGTAGCACTTTAATTGACTTCTTTGTGTACAATACAACTTAAGTTTTTGTTCAAAATAATCAACCTATGATTTTCTCCCGACAGGACAGGTCTCTACCTGCACCACTCATTTAACTCACAGTTTCACGTTTTCCTCACATGCATTCTGTGTAACCACTGGTCCACACGAGCTCATTACTGCCCCTCGCGTCCTGGAGCACATATTGTGTATGTACAGCGTTTTGATATATACATGCTTTTGTGTTTGCTGTGTTTTGTGATTTGCAGCACGTTTCCTTTTTGTACGCGCTTTCACTTTTTTTTTACGTGCTTTGTCTCTTGGGGCCACTGTAAAATTTTTGTAAGTAAAACAAATTTAGAGAGTTTTACTTCGCTAACTACTCATAACGTGCGTCTTGTACTGCTCATAGAGGCTTTTTTAAACAAGAGGTATCAAGTAAAGAAACTGGACTGGGTAACTGCTTGTGGGTGGTTTGGGCCAGAAATCTCTCTAATTATCCAAAAGCCATTTTATTGATCATTCAAACATTTATTCAAAATGTTAAAAGAAATTGCAGAGTTAAAGGCCATGTCTGACCAAAGAAGTCAGACATGGCCTTAAAAAGTTTGGGCTATATAAGGAAACTGTGTATATTCACATTGTTAACTTTATAACTGTGTTTAATGATTTCTTCTTTGTCTGAAAAGAACTTAATTTTCTGTTTCCTAGTTTTATGTTGCATAAAAACTCATTTCCAGTGGGAGAAAAGAAACCTTTGTGGAAGTTAACTTAATTAAAATAATAGTTTTACACTGTCTGGATACTCCAAAAGCTTCAATTTGTGTCTCTTTTATATTTTCACTCTGAGGTTTCATTTTCTCCTCCACCTGTGAATTCTACTCTGCGTGCATAAACTACCTTGAACTGTTGATAATCAATGTTCACCCATAAAAACCCGGTTGAGCCGCTCCCCGGGGCGAGGCGTGGTGGTGTCTTATTTATGAAATTCAATACGCACGCAGACAGAGTGGACTGTGGTCCGTGGGGGTATCAGTAATCGTCTGGAATAACTTCCAATTAATGAGCCAGATGGTATTTTCATAGTAACACCTGGGATGTCCTGGCGTTCAGCAGCCTGGAATTAATTCCACTTAGAGTAATATTTCAAAAAGTGTTATCCCCTACATCCCTGTCTCTTCTTTTTCCACTGCTGGCTGCTTAAAGCTGTAATAAATACCCTTTGCACCTTTCTAATAGAACAAGTCTGATTTGGCTGCACAGGCCTTATTTCTTGTTTCTGGGAGTTTTCAGTGCTCTGTAATCCTGCTGAAAGACGTAAATGTCTGGGATGAGTTCCAGGGAAGCACAAGGGTAAAAAATGGAAAATGGCTAATTCCATGTGTTGGTCTGTTTATAACTTAATATGCTGCTCAGGCTCCTGCAGCACTGAGTGAGGGCTGTGGCCCAGTGCACATGGGCTAAATTGTGTTAGTTAGACAAACACTGCAACATGACGGGATTAACCAGGAATGTGAGCAAAGGCACAGCAGCAGCAGAGATCAGGCTCAACTCCACCAGCTTTACCTTTTGCATAAACACGTAGCTATGACTAAAATCAGTCAGTTTGTGGCAACATCAGTAAATACAAACATCACATGTAATGAACTGCTGTCTGTGGGGATATTTGGACGGATTGATGCATTTTGGGTAAAAAGCTGTGTGCCACTGACTTCTGTGTTGTTTTAAAATTTAGATTGATTCATTTCAAATTGAGATAAAAAATTAAATGTTTGTCACACATACACACACAAAAAAGAACAACAGGCAGCTATGTTGAATTACTGTATAAACAAAATTTCAGACAAAAAATCATCAAATAATTTTACTAAATGATTATATAATGCATAAACCAACAAAATTAACAAAATGCCAAAAAAATAAAACTTAAAGCAAAAAATGTTTGGGTGACTTTAGTTAATAAAATTTGATAAAAGTTTAATTAAAGTAAATCAAGATTATATTAGTTGAAAGCTAAACACACATATATATATATATATATCTTTTTAATTTCATAGAACCTGAATCTTGACTTTAAATAATAAAATTGAGTCAAGTTTTTTTGATTCGAGTGAAATTGCAGTTCTACAGACAAATAATAAAATAAAGAACATGCTACGCTAAAGTAATAAAATAACTAAATAAATAAATAAAATGTGCTTATTATTTCTTTTTAAAAATGCATTAATCTAAATTTAAAGTTAATTTTGCAACTACCTGGCACCATAGAAAACAGTTTTATTGCAAATGAAAACAGTAAACAAACAAATAAAAAAAATAGTATTGACAAAATAAAAGATGAAAAACATTTTTTAAGGTTTTCAAATAAGCCAGCAAAACAAAAATGAAAAATACAACCCAATAAATAAAGAAATAGAGAAAATGACTAAGTAGACGTCCAAACCACAACTCTGAGAGTCATGTCTTCATATTGGGCTTCAGGCCTACACAGCACTGATCTCTGACCAGAGTAATTAAATGAAAGGAGCCCTTTTGTAACTTTTGTAGAGTCCTATAAGAAGCTTCACATCATGATTACAAAGAAAAAAATGTGGGTGGTTGACTTTTATTCTAAATCGATTTAACCACAATAACATGGTGGTTTTACTTTTAATATAATTGTAGCACTACATCAGCCTTTTATTAGATTTGCTGCTACATATTGAGAGAACTGGTTCCAACTGGTTCCCATGAGCAAGAAAGAAGCAAAAAATTGAGAAAAGTCAGAAAAGGGAACGATAAGACGAGATGTTCACCTTCTTAATCATCTCCACGATTCCACATTTAACTTGTGGCCTCTCAGAGGACCCCGACCCCAGGTTGTGAACCACTCATTCAAGGAAAAAGTGAGAGGAGGACAGAGTGATGGCAATGTTGAGCAATGTTAAACAATAAAATGCATTTTCCAAACATCACCATCATCATCATGTGTGCAATAAAAACATAATCCAAATATCTACATTTAACACCAAACCATTTGCCCCTACTATGCATTTCAAATGCTTCATTACAGAAAAGTGACGTGATTCCAAATAATGAAACTTGACATGTTTTGTCTGTGCTTTTTTTCCAGTTTTTTTGCAGCGACTTTGAGTTTATTGTTGAGTGCACGATGGGTGTGCTGTGATGGGCTGCTTTTGATGATCATAAATGAAATCAGAGCTCATTATGATGAGATTGTTGATCATCAGCCTGTTCTTCTTTTCCTGCTCGTGATGATCAAAGTCGGCTCAAACGCGTCTCCCTGGGAAGCGCTCGTACTCGTGGTTTGCCATCGTCTTGTTTCCAGGGGCAGAGCTGCAGCCCCGGGGCTCAGCCCTCCATATGGAAGACATATGTACCCAGTTATTTGCTCATGTAGAGACAGCCTGCCTCTCTGCCTGTACTCTGTGATGTAATTAGTAGCTTCCCATGTCAAGAATGAGGTTACTGTTTATCTTTGTTGAAGCCTGTTCATTAAATCATTATTAGCTGGCTAAAATGTTGCAGGAGCAGTTTGCTGCCTGCGTGGCCAGTTCACTGAGTTATGACCAAATATTGGCTGTGTCTAAATGTCCTATAATTGATGGCTCTGGTTAAGCTTGGGTCGATCCATAAAGAGCAGTTTCTGCACTGTGGTTAATGCAGGCCTGGAAACTGAGGAAATATGAGATAGAGGAGGCAGTGAGTCACAGGAGGACACGCAAAGTCCCCAGATGAAAGCCTGAACGGACATTACATACAACCATATAGTGTAACATTACTCCCCATGAATGTATGACTTTTTAGGACAAACTAAGAAGCAGCTCTCCTGAGACCTCTTTTACAAAAATGTTCCAGTTTGTTGTTGCTGCCCAGTAACATACACATTCAAAGGTTTGTCGGCTTTTTATTTTTGAAAGAAAATCAGATTTTATAAGATCAAATTGATCAGACATTGTTAATATTACTGAAAAACTTTCTCAGCTCTTTCTCTCCATTGTGTTTGTGCATTAATTACATTATGTAATTTTAAGCATTTCCTTCCTGCCAGGAGGGCTATTATTTGGAATGAGAGGGGCACTACATACAGTAGATGCGATGATATTTGTATTAATGTTCAGTTGATAATCAGTTCACCAAATTTGCAAAAAATCCTCAAGGTGTTTCTTAGACAGGTGGCACAGTGGCACAGTGGTGTAGTGGTCACCCCACAGCAAGAAGATGCTGGGTTCAATTCCCCGGTCAACCATGATCTTTCTGTGTGGAGTTTGCATCTTTGCGTGGGTTCTCTCTGGGCACTCTGGCTTCCTCCCACATTCCAAAGACATGCAGTCAAGTTAATTAAAGACTCTAAATTCCAGTGAGTGAGAGTGGTTGTCTTTGCGTGTGGCCCTGCGATGGACTGGCGACCTGTCCAAGGTGTACCCTGCTTCTAGCGCTGATGTGAACCCTTATGTAGACCAGGCGGTTCAGAAATGGATGTTTCTGAGACATTGTGTTCATGGAGACGGTACAACCTGAAAACATACATGCAACATAAAATAAAATGGCGACATGAAAAGGGTTCATCCTGTGAAAGTGAAAACAGTGAAAACTTCCTCTTGGGGACCATGACCATCTAAAACAGCACTGCCCTGCTAGCAGCTCAAATCACTTAAAACCTAAGCTTCATAAGGGTTGTTTCTTTTAGAGAGATCCAAGTTGACAAGTGATGAGATGAGCGCTGTGTGATGACAACTATGACATAAAGATGACTCACAGTAAATATTGTGTGTACATAGGGATGAGTGCATGTTTTTGTGTGTCCCCATGTTGTCCCAGTTTGCAAGGAAGTCTGGCTCTGTGGGCAACGTGCAATGATGCATGCTGGGAGCCTGAGGCATGGATATATTAATTAGCTCAGAGGAAACAATAGATGACTGGCTAACAGAGCAGGCACAACAAAGACTTTCAAACAAGCTAATTTCCATTCAAACTAAATGAAATATCTCATATACACATTTAACCAGCACAATTTCATCTACTGTCATTAAAATGTCACTCCACCATCTGTTAGTTTGTAGTGGTACAGTATGAGAAACTCACATTACATTTATAATCAATGAGCATGTGCCGCTCTGTAAAGAGATCTGTGAACAAATGAAACACCTTATTTGCAAAGTATCACACAGGCAGAACTGAGTGTGCATTACAGGTTCTTATTGTTTTCCAACACATCACATGAGAGGGTGGTGCCGTTCAACATCAGGTTTCCCATCAGACAGTAAACATTAATTGAAATTCTTTGTGTAGCCAAACCAAACACATCATTATGTTTTTGTCAGCTGCGGCAATTTGATTGAGTTTTTTGATCTTTAGTTTACAATATTTCGCTTCTGCTGACAGGGATTTGGTTTTAAAATGATGACATTATTATCATACTAAATTATTACTGAATACGATTTTTAATAATGTTTCACCAAGAGATACGAAGCAAGAATTATTACAACAAATATTCCCATTTATTTGTGACTGCAACACAGATTTTATTCACCCATTTATAATTAATTTTAGTTATTAAGATGAGGGGTGACTTCAGCTTAAGTGCTTGTTCCTATTTCTCTGATGCCCATAGTAGAAATGGATAATTATGGAGAGAGAAATCCATAAACAGCAAAACAAGAATGGAAAATCAGATTCATGAGTTGCAGCAGTTGTGTATTACTTTAAAAATACAACAAAAATTTTATATGACAGTAATAAAACAACAGTGTTGCAAAGTATTATTTTCTTTTGGTATATACAGTGGCATAGCCTATAATATATTCAGCATTTCAAATAACTTTATGTCCTCCTGGATCATTCAGGCCACAACAAACACAATCTTCCCAAAATATTAAGCTGCAGGCTACAAAAAGCTGAATTTATCAGAACTGAACATTAGTTCTGACAATCTGATGGAGGATGGGTGAACTGACCTAGGCAATGAGGTTGCAGAAGACAGTGCACTATTAGCATCTTTCCCATGTCCAGACCAGTGGTGAGGGTTCCATCAGGAAGTGGAGCAGCAGTAAAACCTGTGCCAAATCAAATATGTAGATAATGTTTGAGCTGGCACTGTTTTTCATAGCTGATCAGTCAGGGCCAATACATGTATATGCCAATGAGGAGATGGAGACATATGATCCACTGTGATGCTCCCTAATGTGAGAAGGCAAAAGGATATGAACTGAACAAAGGTCATATGGTGTAAAAATACATTTTGGTTTAGCCTCTTTAGCAGCATGGCTCAACATATATAGGGTAATAATATCCATCCATTTTCTATACAGCTTAGTCCCCGCAGGGGTCACGGGTGTGCCGGAGCCTATCCCAGCTGTCATGGGGCGAGAGGCGGGGTACACCCTGGACAGGTATTAATATTATTATTATTATAACTATTAGTAGTAGTAGTAGTAGTAATAGCATCTAAATAATATTGTCAACAAAGCTGTACTTTACTATACTTTATATCCAAATGTGAACTTAAACACAACAAATTCGACAGGTTGTATACTTCTCAGCACAGGAGCTGGCTGTCATGTTCAGTACAACACATTTCTAACTCACTGTAGATGTCTTGTAGTTTTTACAGTGTTTTACTTTGAACGTTACAGTAAATTGAAACAAGACTGATGGAGGTTGTAAAACCCGTCGTGCGTTTCCCCTCATTTTCTTATTATTTTAGAATTGACACTGACACAGGATATCTGTAATATGTCTCACAATTGTTTTTATAATTACCATCATTGACACCTAAACGCAGTGAGCTGGTACTAACAAAGGCGATTTACTAGCACACTGAAAACCTCAAAGTTCACAGCAGGATGTGGACATAAAAAACAAGTCGATGCTCAGCAGTGACGAGGTGAGAGCTGCTCTCATGAGGTGGTTTAACGGGCCTCGGCTGCAGCGGGCCGAGCAACGATTTCCGCCCATTAAAAAATCTTCGGGTTTGCCTCGGCTGTCGTTAAGCAGCAGCTGTGTCTGCGAGGGTCAGTGCTGACACGGAACTGGACTCTGATAGCATGTCTCCAGCTAATTGTGAGAACGCTCATTATGTCTGATACAGCAGAACATAAATCAGAATGAGAAGCCTGACCTGCTGCTGGCCCTGGACGTTTGGCAGGGGCAACAGCTAACATATCATTATGTCTTTGTCTTGACAAAGAGCCAGCAGCATCTTTGATACTGCTGGGGAAACCAGCTTTTCAAACACGCTGCCTCTATTCTGTGGATAAAAGCAACCTGAGACTGGTGGTGAGTCTCCAGTGGTGTTAGCTGGGGGTTCTGCCTAACTCACTGAAAATATCAGCGATCAGTCTGAGAAGTCGCTGATAATGTTGATCAACAACCAGAAGTTAAAACAGTGCACAATAGTACAAATGTACGTATACTATTATGTGAGAAAATGATTTTGTATATAATAATTCTTCATTATCTTTTTATCTTGGATAAACAAACACATGGAAGCAGCAAGCCCCCTAACTAGGGGGTAGAAAGCCCAGCTGAATCCGACAAAGTCTGCTGGAATCCAAGGTTTAGAGTTCTGACAGAAAATTAGTTAGGGTTCGCAAGAAAGATTTTTGGGTCCACAGGTCTTTCCCAAAGTCAAGCATGAGGAACGCACAAGGACGCCCAAGGAAAAAACAAAGCACAAACTCTGCATCTAGGTTCACGCTGGATTTATCAGGTCGGTTTCAATCAGAAATATGAGCCCCGGTCCATACTCTAAACTTGTCACGTTGATTCTTCTTGATTTATTTGAAATAGATCAGTGTGAACACAAACTCGACCAGAACTACCAGAATAGAACTGAAATAAAAATATCTTGCAAAGTGACATTTGAACATGACAACAGGTAGATTTAACAATCCTCATCCCATCACACTGCAGAGATAGTCCACTAAGAAATCACTCTTTTCTGTGTATTAGTACTGAAAATGTGATCTTTGATACCCTTCCTCAATACAGCACCGCCTCGTCCAACGAAAATCAAATCTTTCGCAATGTTTTACTTTTCAACAACTTCACATTTTATTCACTTCTCTCTTGAGTGCATGGGAGCACAGACAAATGAAAGCGGTTGATGAATGCACTATTTCATTCCCTCTAAAGCGCGACCTTCAGCACGGTTGTGTTTTTCTACTAAGTGTTGCTCTTGAACCGCTGCCTTCTCGTGTCCACGGTCCAGCTGCAGCAGCATCTGAGTGAGATATTAGTGGGATGGTTTTCAGCAGCACATGTTGGACCGAAGAAATCCAGCTTTTTTTTTTTCCAGTAATTCACCGTTTCCTGAGTTGAAACAAGATGTTCAGTCTTAGGGCTGTTGATAGAGATCCTAAAAGTTAAATTCCTGTAACATTTAATATAAATGTAAATGGAAGCCTCATATGTTGAACACGCTTTAACCTCCAATGATTTTACTTTATTTTTATTATTTTCAAAATTGTACATAAATACTTAAGACATCCAATCTATGAATCACACACATGGAATTATGTAGTAAACTAAGGAATTAGTACTTAAAAAGTTAAATAACCCATAATATGTAATAATAATAATAATTTATATTTTTGATCCTCCAAAGTAACAGCCTTTTGTTTTAATGAATGCTTCCCACATTCTTTCATTCAGCCTCATAAAGTAGTTTCCCTTGTTGGCTGACTTTCCTGCATTCTCCAGTCCAACTCATCCCAAACCAACTCAATTAAATTTAGATTGGGCAATTGAACTAATAAAAGATCAATCAAGAGAAGGTGTATTCAAACTTTTAACTGGTAGTCTACGTGCAATCAGAATCACAGAATCTACAGTATACTGTTACTTGCATAATACAATTTGTGAAGTTTTCTATGTTGCTGCATCCAACATGAGATGCATTTTACAGGTAATAATCTCGTAAAGCAGTTTTTATGCGTAATACTTCATTTTATTTGTAAAGAATTTCCATCATTCATCTGTTTTCCTCTACTCCTTGCCATCTGTTCCTCTCTGTTTCACTTGCATCTGTTCCTTTCTCTAGTTTTGCTTTTTTCCATCTCTCTTTCCCTCTCTTTTGCATTCATATAGATTATTATTCTTTTACTTCTTTCTCTCTCTTTTTCTCCTTTTTACTTTCTTGTGTTTTTACATTTTTTCTGTCATTTGTTACCATCATTTTTTGTTCCTTTTTGTCTTTCGTTTCATTTGGCCTTTGGTTTTTATCCCATCTTTCTTTCCAACTTCACTAACTTTTTCCTTTTCTTTCTTCCATGGAAGCAGACAACAGAGAAGAGCTTTCAATAGATTGCAAGAAAACTTGTATCTCCCTTTTTGGACAGTGTTACATTTTGGACAGTGTTTCAACATTTTTCACATAAAAATTGTGTACTCAGCCTTTCAGCTTATTAATCAAGTCTTCTGACATTTTGTAAAAAGATTTGAGCTGTTTCTGATCTTCTGCAAGACTTCCCCTCCATTTTGTCTTTGTTTTTCCTCTTTCATAGCTTGTTTTTTTCTGTCCTTTCTTTCCTCTCTTTTTGCATCATCTCTGCCTCCTTCTTTCCATTTTACCAACTTTCTTTCCTTCCCTCATTTTCCCCATTTAGTTTTCCAGTTTTCCCTACTCACTTTTTTCTTCTTTTCATCTATTCGTTCATTCTTTCCTTTCTTTCATTTTACATCTAATTGAGGCATGTACAAATAAATAAAGACATTTTGCATTTCTATTTTTTTTAACTTTATGTAGCAATCAAGTTAACAAATAAAGAAATGATATTGCACTTCAGTATTTTACATTGAAGTACTATACCTTTACTAAGTCAATCAGAGAATGTCATGCTCTGATCTAGGTATAGTTGGATAGGGAGGGTCTATAATCAGCAGGGGGAAGTATTGGTTTGAGAATGTGGTTGACCTTTGACCCTGGCTTCACTGATAGAGCATTGACAGCACATGCTGTGTTTCCAGCTTCCCATCAAATACACCCTTGGCTCTCTCCTCCAGAGGAGCAGGCTTCTACATTACTGCAGAACTTGGACACGCGCTGTTATTCTAACACATGGCTAATTTTCTCCCTGACACATTGGAAGCTAAGACAAATATTCACTTTCACTCTCCAGAGTGAGTTTGGATTATTGGAACAGGGGTTGACAGCGATGTATGGAAAAGTCAGACAAGAATATTTTGCCACTGTGGTGAACTGCAGAAACATTGACTATACTTTCATTTGACATGAGCATCTGTGTCTTGAAACACCATGATTCAGTGTAAACACTGAACCCTTCCAGAGAAAAAGGCGTAGTAACATCTGCACACCCCGCACCCCTCCTGATTCAAATTTACATTAGTTCTGGTTTAATTTAAGATCATCACTAGAAGCTGAAAAAAAAATCATATTACTGCTTAAAAAATTTAAATGTTCTTATTTTATTATTGAAGAGTTTACTGCATATAATGCAGGATTTATGGGGAAGGAGGTAGACTTCCATATGAATCATTTTTCTCCTTCAGTTACATATGAACATCAGTCTCAGCGATGCTCAAAACATATGAGAGCGAGCCAAAGAGAGACCTCTGATCCACATGTCTTGTTCAATAGGATTTTGACAAACTGCCTCACAGCACACTATGCTAACAAAGACATTTATTCAGACATTCAGTCTGATTTACGGTTTAAAAGAGCTCCATTGTTTTCCAAAATACACTAATGTTGCATTGGGCAACACGTTCCTTCATTACCATGAGCACAAGTTGTAGTTTATTTTGACTCAGGCCCACATTCACAATCCTGCTGCCAAAAACGGTCAGAGCTCTGAATGTGTATTAATCCACGGCTGAAAATAGTTCCTTAACAAATGCACTATTTCCTGTTGAAAAGATGTGAAAAGATACAATGATGGAAAGAGAGAAGTTTAGTTTAATCATCAATTTAGAAGCTGTAAAAAAATGTAAGTCCAGTTGAACTTTTGTTTGCCTCACCCTTTCAGCCCTGTGAGGGTGAACTAATGACTAATAGACCACAGTCACTCATCCATCAAGCCATGTGAGCAGGCATCTGAAAACCACCATACAAGTACACGGTCCGGATGCACAGGCCTCCTTAGTGGCATCGTACTGTACATGGGAAACAGAACCATTGTGTCACCTCACTGTAAAGCTATGCTAATAAGCTAAGCAATAAAAACATTCAGGCTAATTAACAAAGAAAAGGCATATAAAAGGAAGGAATGTCAAACAGAGTAGGAGGAGGGGGCGGTTCAAACTGCAGCTCACAAAGGAAGGAATGTAGAAGAGTGAGCACCAGCTGAAGGAGTGCTTAATGTTCTCCTGTGTGACTGTGGGGGTTTGTGGGTTTCTATTTTGCTTTGTGTGTGTTTGTGTATGAGGTAGAGGTCACAATATCTGATATTTAGCCCTTCCACATTGTGTCTGAGGCCTGTTTTCTAAATGCAGCCTCTGAACTGTCAGACAATATATCCACACATTTTTATTTGAGTTTTGTATTAATTGGAGATTCACTGAATGTAACACATAACAAAGCAAAGTAGGAATACTTACCAAGGTTTTATAAATCAAAAACGATCAAAAATGATACATCTATTATGATAACTATACAGTTACTAACCAAAAATAAAGAAATATTAAATAAGCTAAAACAAATATTAAAAGTTCCCTGTAGCCTCCACCATTTTATTCCAAAGACTAAACATCATTTACTGTGATGAGAAATATTCTCCAAAGAAACTACCTACATTGCCAATCACAGGACAGTTTTGATCTGCCTGTGGTGTTAATGACTGTCTGTACAACATGTTTCTCTTTTAATCAAGACATTTTTTATTCCATTTACTAGAGATAATGTCATCCTGTGTGAAAGCTCTTGAAGTAGCTGACACAAATAAAAATGGTACAAATTTCATACAGATATCAGAAATATTGGCAATAAAATAGTGTGATTTAACAAGTACGTCACATGAAGAGAGGCTTGTAATATGCTACTATGAGAACTTTTTTAATTGCTTATTTCTGCAGATCACTGTAAGGTGCATCTTCAGTTTTATTTTACTCAGCACACTCTTTTTCATTGGTTTGGTGGTGGTTTGTTCTGTTCAGGAAGCTACCTCCAAAGTCCAAAACAGAACAAACCCAGCTGCAAAAAGAAGCAGTAAAATAAATTGTAAAAAGTAAAAACAGGAAGAACTTCTAGATTCCAGAACATGTGTGTGTTGTACAAGTATTTATGAGAGTGGTTAAAGCCTGGTTTGGCTGAATTTTTTGTCTGAGTGAAACAGAACTGCAGACAAACAAGTCACATCGATGCAGTGGTTCACCTGCAGACCACAGTTACAGTGTATCCTAATGGTTCTGAAATGTTTTAGCCTGCTACCATTTGAAAAGCAGCTGTGGCAGGTTGTATTTGACAACAAGAGTACTGAGCAGTAATTTAAATTTTTTCATTTCATGCAACCTAATAGTAGCTCTGCATACCTGATTTAGAAACTACAAAATAAATGTGCAATAAAGAGGAAAATATTCCAACCAAAGCCCCTTTAGACCTGGCACACAACAATTCAACACTGAAATTTAACAGTGAAATTATTTTTTATCCGTGGAATGTCAACGATTCAGTCATGTAAGCAATTAGTTATCAGTGAGTTTACTTTGTAGTAAACTTTGATTCATAAAATAAATATCATAGCTTTTACGTGTATCACTATCCAGTATATTATTTACCCACCAAACTGGTTACACAAAAGTCAGTAGTCAATAAGTAGACATGGTTGGTTGGCTTGGTGACGCTGTGCTAGCATGATTCCCACTGGTCAACATGTTAGCGGTTAGCTTGCCACATAATTAGTTAACGCACTAGCCTGCAAATATGATCTTTTGCCACTTTCTATAGAGATCAGGGCTTTAAAATAAATGCTACTTTATAATTAGAATTTATAATGTATTAATTTAAATTAGTAAATAAAATAACACAAATAATAATTCTTCAAAAAGCATTTATGAATAATCAACCCTTTTGATCACAGCTGTAGATCGCAGTTCTGCGAGAGGTTGGGTTTAGATCAGGTTTGTATTAAAAGTGTGACGTGACTGATAGATTTTCTTTACTAACCCAGCCCCACAATGTTTTCCTGAACCAAACCCATCCAGCATTAAGGCACCACTCCTAAACTACCTTTACTGATCAAAAGTGCTTTCTTTACACTAGAGTATTGATGATGATAGATGGTGTTTAAACTGATTATTTATCCTGATAAGGAAGCCATTTTAAGAGAAAACATCCACTTTTCATGCTGTTTGCCTACAGGTGTGGTTGTTAAAAGGACTTGTGTGGTTTCTGCTCTGTAAGCCAGAGCCAGAGGTAGGACTACCTTAAGCTGTAATAAACTCACACATGTGCCTAGTAATACATTTATATACTCATAAAACCAGGGTTATGTAGATTATCATGCTTTTTTTCATTTTCTTGATGTGTGGTTTGGTGAAAGTGGAGGTTTAAATATGTTTCAAAGTGTATTGCAGGGAGGAAATGTGTTCTACCAGAAAAACATCACAAACTTTAGCAAAACCTTTTCACACTGAACACCACCTCCACTCTTGGTGGTGACTTTTCAAAGTGTTTCCCTTCAGCCCCCAATGACCTGTGGACTTATTAAGATCCTGAAGCGCTCTAAGTGTTTTGTCTTTTTATTATGGGGGAAAATAAATGAACTAACAATCCAAACAAACATTAGTTCTAATGAGGTTTAAAAAGAGACAGAACAAACACAATGTCATAAATGGAGCTGGGGTTTGCGGAGATGTAATTGTCAGCTTGAAAGCTGCAGCACAATGGGCCAGCTAAGCATAGCTTAGCCATTAAACATTAAGATGCCTTTCTAAGTGTCAACCCCTAATTATCAACAACAATTTCCCCAAATCAGACACCAGATTGCTGTACACACAGCAGAGACTTTAAAACCATGTTGTATTTTTATGCATTAGAATAAAGAAAAATTACCCTTGTGGCAGGCTAATTAGGAATAATGTTAAAAGTACCTCATCAAAATTAGACTTTTGTGCTGTGTTCCCAGCATCATTTCTGCTAATTCCTCTAATTTTCTGTGCTTTTAGACAACTGGAATAGCTACTTTGAATGTTTACATAATTCAGAACTTTTATTTCTGTCCATGTGGTCATTTACAATACTGAAGACCAATTCAAACTAAGTAAAATTACTGCCACATCCATACAGTTTTCCCTAAACTCATCTCAGTAGTTTTACACCGCCTTAGTATCACATTCCTGACATCTGCAGCCCCTTCACCAGCAAGCCTTAAGCTTTAAGTTTAAACATAGCTTACCACAGTTTATTTCCAGTCTGAATTTATGAGAGGATGGCACTTTAGACCATCATCAAACCTCAGTTTCACTGCTTTTATTAACACTAACATGAGCTTCAACAAATACACTTTGAGCCTGAGAATGTTTGTACATTCCCTCACAAGTCGTGAAGTGATGTCCGCAAGCAATAACTCATCAAGTCCTGACCAACTGCAAACATTTTGTCTTCAGTGAAGTTATTTTTTAAGCTCTTATGTCTTTTATGTTCTTAGAGCATGCTTTCTAACTTTAATAAACTCCGTATGCCGTATAGTGACAGTGTGTGTGTGTGTGTGTGTGTGTGTGTGTGTGTGTGTGTGTGTGTGTGTCTCAGTGCCAGGTGGCCTCCTGAGGCCCCAGGCTGGGAG
>OMLM01018602.1:11383-43894 GCA_900302695.1 Helostoma temminkii | reverse complement strand
GACTAATTTTTCAGCATCACTTTGAGACAAGATGCTTCTAATTTTAGAAATATTCCTCAGGTGGAAGAAGGCAGTTCTGGAGATTTCTTTTATATATGGGTTAAAGGAGATATCCTGGTCAAAGATAACTCCAAGATTCCTCACAGTAGTGCTAGAAGCCAGAGTTATGTCATCTAAAGTAACTATATGATTAGACATCATATCTCTGAGGTTTTTGGGCCCAAATAGAATAAATAAATAATAATTTATGTCTTTTAAACATTCTTGAAGTTTGACTAAATTATTTGTTTCATTTGTTTAATAGCTAAATATAGCTGAGTGTCATCCGCATAACAATGGAAGTTTATAGAATGTTTCCTAATAATACTGCCTAGGGGAGACATGTATAGGGTGGAAACCTACATGTCTTTTACTTTCATGTAAAGGTAGTCAGTTTATCTAATAAGATAATCAGTTTGTCTAATAAGCAGATAATCACTTTATCTATTAGGAGGATAATCAGTTTATCTAATAAGCAAAGAGTCAGTTTATCTAATTAGAAGAGAGTCAGTTCATCTAATAAGAAGATAATCAGCTTATATAATAAAAAGAGAGTCGGTTTATCTAGTACGATAATCAGTTTATCTGATGAGAAGATAATCAATTTATCTAAAAAGGTCATCAGTTCATCTAATGAGATAATCAAAGTATCTAATAAGAAGAGGTAATTTATCCAGTATTAAGATAATCAGTGTATCTAATAAGATAATCAGTGTATCTAATAAGATAATCAGTTCATCTAAGAAGATAAGTTTATCCAATAAGAGTCAGTTTATCTAATAAGAAGATAATCAGTTTATCTAATAAGAAGTGAAACAGTTTATCTAATAAGAAGTTAAACAGTTTATCTAATAAGAAGTTAAACAGTTTATCTGCTTCCTTAGTGAATCAGAAGAAGAGTTTGTTATCTAATGAAGACACAATCATCATGAGCTGAACTAACCAGTGCTTTTTTGTTAGGATTTTATTATGAAGATGCCATTTTAGGCAGCCTGAACCAGGACAGAGAAACAACTGTTCAGACCCCTGGCTACACAGGAAGCTGGACTTAGACCCAGAGATGAAGTCTGGTCTCTTCATTTCCACTGCAAGTGCTCACTTTAAAACTGGGTTTTCTAGGGGAGGTTTAACAAGACACTTCCACAGATTAAAGGTTCCTCATAGAAGCAGTGAGAGCTGAGTCTGAGTTTTAGTGGCGTCTACTTCATTATTGGGGCTTTCAACACACCAAGTGATTGTTTGGACAAACAGCTTCATGAACATCTCCACCTGCTTACCCAGCATCCTCTCTGTCTGTTTCCAGGGTGACCGTCTGATCGTCAAAGGAGGAAAGATCGTCAATGATGACCAGTCGTTCTACGCTGATGTCTACATTGAGGATGGGATCATCAAGTAAAAAATTATTCTCAGTGGTTACGTCAAGCTTTATGTATTCAGATCAATGTTCCTGTTGGACCTTCAATGACCTCCAGGTGAGCTGTTGTTTTACCTGTCTCTGACATCACCAGACAGATTGGGGAGAACCTGATCATCCCAGCTGGGGTGAGGACTGTGGATGCATATGGTCAGCTGGTAATCCCCGGAGGAATCGATGCTAATACCAACCTGCATGCTACGCAGAAAGGTCTGAGCCCAGCTGATGACTTCTACCAGGGAACCAGAGCTGCTCTGTCCGGAGGAACCACCACTATCAGTCAGTTATCACCAATTATCTGTCAATACTGATTCGTCAGGGTTCATCCGGGTGTTGTAATAACGATGTGTGTCTCACAGTGGACCACGTCCTGGTGGAGCCTGGGACTAGTTTACTGTCAGCATTTGATCAGTGGAAGGAGACAGCAGAGCAGAGGGCTTGCTGTGACTTCTCCCTGCACCTGGACATCACTCGCTGGCACGAAGGGCTCTATGAAGAACTGGAGACCCTCGTCAAAGATAAAGGTCAGATCAGGTCTATTGCTCCATCTGGGTAACACAAAACCAGATAGTCATAGTATTAACCAATAGTATTAAGTGCAGTATTTGTGTTTCAGGCGTGAACTCCTTCCTGTTCTTCATGGCCTACAAAGATAAATATCAGAGCTCCGACTCTCAGGTGGACTAAACAGAAATTGTTGTTGTTGTTGTTGTTATTTACATCATGTGACTGACTAAGTTCCTTGTTGTCATGGTTAAAGCTCTATGAGGCGTTTGCTGTCCTCCGGGAACTTGGAGCCATCGCCCAGGTCCACGCTGAGAATGGTGACATCATTGATGAGGTAATATATGATGCACAATGGGAGTGGCGACCCCCGACCACACACCAGTCTACCGTCTCTTCTATTCTGTACAGAAACAGAAACTAGTTTTATTTTAACAGTTTGCATTGGTTTTGTTTCAGGAACAGAAGAAGCTTCTGGATCTCGGCATCACTGGACCTGAAGGACACATTTTATCTCACCCTGAGGAGGTACTCACCTGTAACACACCTGTAACACACCTGTAAAGAAACAAACCAGTGGAGGCGTGTATTGGTAAATGGTGCTTTTTACAGGTGGAGACAGAGGCCGTGTATCGGGCTGTCACCATCGCAAAACAGGCGAATTGTCCACTGTACGTTACCAAGGTGATGAGTAAATCTGCTGCTGATGTCATCGCCAAGGCCAGGAAGAAAGGTGCCACTACCATCCTCCTCATCTTCATCACACCCTTTAATCCAGTTCAGTCCAGACTACACATTTAATTTAGACCCACTTTAATTTCCCAGATCCTCTCGGTTTACACTTGTCATCCAGATACTACTTTGTGGGCTTCCCTCTCAGGTCTTGCTCCAGGAGGGGAGGGGTCCATGTACAACAGCCATGATGTTTCTCTTCAATTTATGGTGTTGGTGTGGTAAATCACTCATAGTGCAGCCTCCCACCTTGGGCCAGTTTGTCTTTGGAAACCTTACCATTTCCCCCGAAGTACAGTTAACACACAGTAAGGTGCTGGTTCATGGAACAGTCTTTGGTCACATGTTGATGGTGAGACAACTTCCTGTTTCTGTCCTCAGGTATGGTTGTGTACGGGGAACCAATCACAGCCAGTCTGGCAACTGACGGCTCTCACTATTGGTCCAAAGACTGGGCCACAGCTGCCGCCTTTGTCATGAGCCCACCCCTCAACCCTGACCCTTCCACTCCACAGTACCTGACCTCTCTGTTAGCATGGTTAGCATTGCTTAGCTCTCTTTTAGCACCATTCCCCATCCTGGTGAACTAGGTGAACCTGACAGGTGCTTGCTCTGTGTTTTTCCAGTGGAGACCTGCAGGTGACATCCAGTGCTCATGCCAGCTTCTCCACAGCTCAGAAAGCCGTTGGAAAAGACGACTTCACTTTGATCCCAGAGGGAACCAATGGGATCGAGGAGAGGATGTCAGTGGTCTGGGACAGAGCAGTGGTAAGAGGCTTTGACCTCTGACCCTGAACTGCCCTCCATGAAGACTGTTTTTCAGGGTCACTTAGCTCCTGTCACTATCAACTTGGTTTGGTCTGTAGTACCTGTACCTGTAGCATTTCTAGTATTACTGTCTCTCTACAGGCAACAGGCAAGATGGATGAGAACGATTTTGTCGCTGTCACAAGCACCAACGCTGCTAAACTCTTCAACATTTACCCCAGAAAAGGTAAGGATGCGGTTACTGCTGGGATCTTCTGTTTAAGAGACAAAGTGACAGGTTTGTTTCAGCCATGAGGTAAATCCTTCCTGCCTATGGTGAGATGTTTACTAAACCGTTCGGATTTCAAACCATAACAGTGCCACACTGACAAGAAACTGATGTTACTGTTTAAAACATCTGTAGACACAGCAGTAGTAGCAGTCTCTCCTATCCTGTGTGTTCAGGAAGGATTGCTGTTGGATCTGATGCTGATATCGTCGTCTGGAGTCCAAAGGAAACACGAACTGTTTCTGCAACAACTCACAACCTGGTAACGTCTCTTCTGTTGTATCAGTCGGTATCACAGATTAATCATCACTAACTGATGCCCATCTCTGCGCAGACAGTTGAGGTGAACATCCTGGAGGGTTTGGAGTTTCGTGGCGTGGCGTCGGTGGTAATTAGCGGGGGTCGAGTCGTTCTGGAGGATGGAAAACTCAATGCCAGCGAAGGTTCAGGACGATTTATCCTGAGGAAGGCGTTTCCCGATGCTGTGTACAAGAGAATCAAAGCCCGCAGCAAGGTAAACTACTAGTTAGCCGATTACTTACATAATCTGCAGAATGACAGAGGATCAGAACCTGCATCAAGGGAAATACAGGTTAAATGGTTAACAAACCGTGTGGTTAAACGTACATCATCAGTCCGTCGGTTTAATGCAGTTGTTTCTCTGTCCTGGCTCAGATGGCCGAAGCTCGTGGGGTCCCCCGAGGGAACTATGATGGTCCAGTACATGATGTCATCAGTATGACTAAGTCGGTCCCGCCCACCCCGACCAGCAGGGGACCACCCTGTCCAAAGACCCAGACTGGCCCCCGAAACCTGCACCAATCAGGATTCACCCTGGCAGGTAGTGTCCACACCTGCAGACAGGAATAAGCAGGATACTGGATCAATAACCTGATCAGTCTTTCTTTTCCTGTAGGAGCTCAGATCGATGACCACATTCCCCGTCGCTCGGCTCAGAGGATAGTGGCTCCCCCTGGTGGGCGCTCCAACATCACATCTTTATCTTAAAACACCACATGCTGGATACAAAGTACTGAAGTACTTTTACTGCAATTTACAGCAAAATCCCAATGGAAGCCTACAATTAGTATTACCAACTGTAACAGTAGTACTTCAACCAATGCTGATCCCTAAAACCACCTAACAAACCCTACAAACCAACCTTAACGCTACTGCTGCAGTAGTTCAAGTAGTACTCAACCGTACTTCATCCCCTAAAGGTAATTTCACACCATACTACAATGTTACAAACTCTATGTCTGTACTACTTAGGCATTAAATCCTACAGGTAGTACAAAAGTCTGAACTACTGGTACATAATACAATATTTGAATCAAAACCTACAATAGCTCTGTAATTAGTACTAAATTCTAAAACAGTGATAAGTTGGTGGTATTTAATGTTTTAATAATTATGTTACATCTCAACAAAAACTACTAAACACTGTCACCATGCCCTACTACTACAACTCTACAACCCTGTACTACTACAAGTAATAAATAATAGAAAAAATTGATAAAGTTGTTACAGACCAGTAGTGGTATTACAACTACTACAACCGCCACAAACTAAATCTTTTTTAAAGGTACTTGTACTAGCACTAAACTATCATAAACTATGAACTATCAATCCAACAACTGGTACTAAAATGTAAATCCCATAATGCAGTTCAGTGGCAACTGGACGTTCTTTAAGTTTCAGAGCAAGCTTCCAACTAGAGCTAAATTCTAACCTCTAGTACTTCTACTAGTACTAAAACTTTATACTAGTTATAAACCTTACAAATAGTAATGAGTGTTTAAACAATGGTAATACTACCCTAAAACAAGTACTTTAGCCCAGTGGTTCTCAACCCTGGTCCTCAAAGCACCCTGTCTTGCTTGTTTTTTTAACTATCCCTGTCCTACCTACTGTTACCTGGATCAGGTGTGTTTCAGCCAATCAGAAGCTGTAAGTGCAGGAGGCTGGGGGACCAGGATTGAGAACCACTGACTTAGTCAGTGTTATATTACAGTAGCAGTTTTAAATGTAGTACTCCGTCATTACCACATCACTTCATCACAAGAAAACTGTTTCACACACCACCAGTGCACGTTTGAGACTGGTAAACTTACTGGTACTGGTAAATCGTGCTGTGGTTAGTTTTTCCCTTGTTCCCAGATGTGTCCAGATGTTGATCCTTGTTCTACTACTGTTTTCCCCATAAACTCATTCTGCTCATTGTAAATTAAAATCATAACCTCCAGAATCTGCTGTAGTCTGTTTATACAGTCTGTAGGATTTCAGTTCACCCCTTAGTTAAAGCAGAATAATCCCAGATTCACATCAGTCTTAGATCTGTTGGTCCGAGTCTGTCTCATAAGACCAGAGGATAATAGCCAATAGTTCGACAGACGTAGAACTGACCAATAGGAGCGCAGAGTTCTGACTTACCAATAGAAAAAACAATAGTGTGATCTCCTTGTTGAGAACTGGCAGGAATGTTAAACTAGAACCATCATCCTAATCTCCTCTGAAGAACACAGAACATAGTGATTGGTCGGATTCCCATTGACCTCTGTCACGTGTCTGTCTAAATCATAGTAACAACATCTGTAGTCTGGACCTGGTGTTAGTCTGTTTCAGCATGAGAACAGGTTAATCATCTGAGTGTTTGTCTGTCCGTTTAGTCTGGGCTTACTGAGCCGGACCACAGGTTTAGTGTCAGACTTACAGATCTCGTCCACATATTAACATGTTCAGACCTTGTTGACTCCACAACATCAGCTGGTGCTAATAAATCCAGTGGTAGCCTACAGGTAGCAGTCCCTTGAAAACCACCCCCCCACAGGTAACAAGCTGATTCTTTGTGCTTCACGTCTATTCATCCATCCATGGCCTGATTCTGGTTGGATGAATAGGACCTGTTAGCGGGTTGACAACACCTGAGCCCCTCAGCGACCCGATCCAGTCCTCGAGAGCCGCAGCCCCTACCCGTCTCACCCTCTGCTGATTACCTGGATCAGGTGTGTTTGGCCAGACGGAAGCTGTAAATGCAGAGATGGTTGGACAACAAGCAGGATGGTGGCCCTCGAGAACTGGAGTCTGACACCCCTGTGATAGTGGATCTAACCCCCATCCCCCACCCAAAGGGATTTTTAAGAGTTTGTTTGATTTGTAAAAACTTAATTTGATACATGATCATTTTGTATTTTTACAGTTTTGTATCCTGCAGTGTTAGCTTAGCATCAGTGATCGTAGCTGTTAGTTCATCCTGCAGCCACAGCTGCCGTGTTGGTGCAAAGCTGTTGCTATGGTAACAGTGGCTCCTCATGAGCAGGTATAGCTAGCTTAGCTTAGCATTGAGATTTCAACATGGCAGAGTTCCTTCCTGTAGCTGTTATGTGTGTTCTGGAGCCAACATGGACTCTACACACAGACTGAACATGTGTGTACTGCATGGGGTTACCATGGCAACAGCCTGTTGTTCATGTTGTTGTGAATGTAAAACTTCCTGTTATAATAAAGCTGCATGAATAAACCGTGAAGAGAAAATCCAACAGAGTGAGATGTCTGTATTTATTCACAGCTTGGTGTTAAATTAACCCTTCAACATGTCACATCACAGGTAAAACCGGCAAAAGTAGTTTAGTATTTATCAGCATTAGTTACTAGTTACTAGTTACTGTTTCTGTTCCACAGTCTGTAGGTAACATCATATTTCATTGGTCTGGACTCTACTAGACTGAAAATATTTTACTCCTGTTATAGTACTTTAACCTATTAGTGTAAGTATTTAAGTAAAACGTAGAGCAAGTACTTAGCAAAATAAGTGTTTTTCTAGACAAATACTTTAATTTGAGTACTGAGTGTGTATACCTTATACACCTGGTTTACAGTGAACCAGTCAGCTTAGCGTTAGTTAGCTACCTAGTTACATGGCTGGTTAGTTACAGTAGTTGGTTTGGAGGTAAGTAGTGATTAACCTATTTCAGCTGTAGAGTTCGGCTCATTAAATACCTGGAAACACCTGGAGCAGGTGAGGGCTCGCGCACACAGGAAACATACCTGAATCAATGAGGAGGACACGGAGCTTCAGCCTGATGTGAGTTTGACCCTTCGTGCTGGTCTCTGGTGTCTTGTCCAAGTCGGTTTCCCGAACGTAACCAGACCTTCTACCGGTAATCCATATCTTCTGCCACGCAGCGCGTCGCTACGGAACCGCTCTGACGTAGCACTGGTACCGAGCCGGTGTTCAAACTTAACGATGGACCACGTTAACTGGTGACCGACTTCCGAATGCGCTGTTGGTTGCTCGTAGTTACAGCTGTCTTCGTCAGTGCCGGTAGTTTTCATTACATTATTAAAACATACAATATTAAAACATGTGTAAATGGTCTGCAGTGTTTTGTTTGAGTAAATGTGTCACGTACCAGAAATAATCCGACCAGTTTGTACTTTGCAGGTTCTGTAGTTATGGAAGGTGCTGCATGAAAAACGTGGGAAGTCTGAGTGACCCTCCTGTAACTTCCTCTGGTCTGTTTTCAGTAAAATGTCACCAGCATGCTCTGGTCTGGAGTCTTGCTAGAGTGAATGTGTGGCCTGCAGCAATATTAGTAGTACTCTGTCTAATAATTAAATGCATACATAAAATGCAACAAGTTTTCATGGGATTCGATTCAGCATCTGAATGTGGAGAAACCAGGAGCCAGAACCAGTGAACCACTAACAGTCCATGCCAACAGATCTGCCTTCACACATTCAGCTCAGAACATCCAGACTACATCAGTTAGTGGTGAAAGCCAAATCAACTTGTGACCACCGTGTCTCTGTGATGGATATTTCAGTTTTCTTGTAACACATCTCCATTTTCAGCACTAACTCCACTAGTCTGTTTTCATTAACACGATGATGACGATCCTGGGCCACTTGTCTTTGGAACTGTCTGTTTGAGTCAGCATCAGCACGTCACCCTAAAAATGTTCAGTCGCACTGAATAATTCACAAACGGTTCATACAGGATTCGAAACCGTGTGATTCGGTGGAGACAAAAGATCATTAGTCAAATTCCTAAACCGCCAATCCAACAGGACTTTAAGTCATAATCCAAGATTTATATATTTAACTCTTACAACAGACATTAAGAGAAGTAGAATTATCACAGCGTTACCGTCTGTAAAACTAAAGCGACAGCAGCTGTGCTCGCCACTGTCTGTCAATACATACATCTACAGAAGAGATTTCATTTTAAGATCACAGAGACTTCTTTAGTCTTGAAGACCACACATAAGAAATGTAATGTGTAACACAAAATGTCTGTATCTAAATCATCTATTATATCCCCAGTATATGAACATCCAAACATAAAATGTATGTAATCGCACACCATCTTATTCTAACATGGAGGTGAAGTGCCCATATGCACAGCAGGTCTTCCTATTAATTCTGCTTCTCTTAGGAACCTGATTGAAGACCAACATTTTCCCACATTCAAATGCTGAATCGAATCCCACAAAAACCTTTTGCATTTTATGTGTGTATTTACTTATTTGACAGAGTACTACATAATATTTCTGTAGGCCAAACATTCACTCTAGCAAGACTCCAAAGACCAAAGCATGCCATTGACATTTTAATGAAAACTCTTTTCCTGTTAACCACATCTGCTGTAACTACGGGCAACCAACGGAGGCCGGTCACCAGTTAACGTGGTCACTCGTAAATTTGAAACACCGGTGAAGGTTTGATACGGAGACTGGCCCAGTGTTATGGGATGGAACTGGTTCTACTCTGACGTGAGGAAGAGGAAAAGCAGAAGGTTTGATAAAGTCCAGGTGGAGCTGAGCAGTCTTTGGTTTCCACCTGGTCTGTTGGTGCTTCTCACCTGCGCAGGTGGAGAAACCACCAAAATCACCTTTTTATCCTTTCATCCATAAAACAAAGCTTTAACTGACTTGGTGGATGTGAGTATGTGGCAGCACCGTCCCCTTTCAGCAGAAGGACCTGGGTCTGTCCACAGGTTGTCCAGGTGTCTTCCTGTGTCTGTGGGTTCTTTACAGGTTCCTCCCATAGTTCAAATACCTGCATTTATATTCACTGGTGACTCTAAACTGTCCATATGTGTGAGTGTGCTAGTCCTGTGATGGACGGGAGACATATCCAGGTGTACCCTGTCTCTCTCCCACTGACAGCTGGGACTGGCTCCATGAGGAAAAGAGGTTAGGATGGATGGATCTGAGTACACGGACCCGATGTGTTCTATGTATGTTGTCAAGACATAAACCTGTCTAAGATTCAGTCTGAGGAAGAAATGGTCAGTAAACAGCAGTGAACAGCCGGTTGCAGGACTGCTGCAGACTGAAGCAGCTCGCTCCTTCCTGGGACGGCTACAACTGATCTGAGACCAGATCTGTTGTGGTGGTCAGAAATGTGGTGAAGCTCCTGATGGACTTTGGAGAACTGGTCTGTGGTAGAAAACAGCTCAGATATACAGACATGTTCAGATGAAGCTGCCTGAACTAATGGCCGTTTCATTCTGTAACCAGTGGGACCAGTGGTTGTTTCATCCTTTGACCAGTGGGACCAGTGTATGTCCTAGGACCTGTAGGCATGGCATCTGCAGGTCCCACAGAGAACCCATTAGCTTGTCTTTCTTCTCAGGTCCGGTTCTGAGTGATGGCGGAGTCTCGGCTCATTGTGGAAGAGGCCCTGGCTCTTTGTCTCCAGAGGCTAAGCATGGAGGAAGACGCACTCGACACCGAACGCAGTAAGTCAATAAACTCACATTGCAACCAGATCAGAATGCTCTGTGGATACAGCTGGTGACCTTTTCATCATGAACCCCTGCACTCTTTAGACACCGCTGTTTACGTTCTGTTATTTACCAACGTTTACTTCACTTAAGTTTAATGTTGTCAGCTTCTCACATCTGTCCATCTAGATAGTCAGAAAGTTTTTTGTTTTTTTCACAATGTCCTGCTGCTGTATTTTTTCAGTTTCTTTATTCTTGTCTTACATGAACACTGGGACAGTAACACCAGAACACATGCATTGTACTGTTTGCTGCATACTAGGTTAATGAAACAGTTAATCAATAAAACAGTTTCCTTTTAAGCAGCTGAAAGCTCCTGTTGTACTGTGACACTGAAGAAACTTCTGCAGCCTCAGTTTCTGTAGAGAAACCAGAACTTGTATTTATTGCTTTTGTATTTATAGCATTTATTTATTGCTAAAGTGTTAATTCAGAATTATTGTTAGAGTATAAAGAAAATCCAGTTTTCACACAGGACACAGGTTGGATTCATTTAAAGCTCCTTTATGAGGGGACTACACCAGCATTACTTAGTGAACCAGAACTCGGTTCAGAGCGGTTTTACATTGATTAAAATCCAGAATCAAGACCTGGAATTCTTTGCTCTTCTCTGCCAATTTTTATCTTTCAGAGCTGATTGAAGTGGTAAAGAACTTTGAGGCTGTCAGGAAGAAATGGCTGAGCGCTGAGCTGGAGCTGAGGAAGTACAAAGAGCTGCTGGTGAAGTCGGACGTGGCCAAAGCTGCTCTGGAAGTGAAACTGAAACACGCTCGGAACCAGCTGGACGTGGAGATGAGGAAACGCTACAAGATGGAGGCAGACTACCATTACCTGGTGAGTGTCCTGTAGACAAGAATGGGGAGGAAGTTCAGTTGAACACAGTGCACAATGCTAGTTCTGGTCTGATGAGACCCCCCCATCCCTTCAGCACTAATCTTTGGGATCCTCTGGGCTCTGTGGTGGTTCTTCTGAAGTTCATCTTGGTCAGGTTTAAATCTGAATGTTCTCTCAAGATGAACCTTAATTTGTTATGTGAAGCCAAACTCTGTCAACTGTTCAACAGTGTCAGGACTTCAGCAGGGTTCTTCTGTCTGATGGTTCCAGGAGCGGCAGATGCAGCTTATGTGTGACATCCTGATCCATGACAGTAAATGCAGCACCTGTCTGAATGATGAGCAGAAAACTCTTCTAGCTGCGTTTGATCACAAAGGAGGGAACGTGACCCTGCACAAGAGCAGCAGACGGTAAGAGACCAGCCCGTCAGGTAGTTCACCAAAGTTACAAAAAGCTGTTTGGGCCATTAGATATGGTCGAGCTGTAAGTGCTGTGATGGTGGTCAGACACTAAATTTAAATGTGTTAGTATATTTTTCTTTTACAATGCTAGTTTAAATTCATATCCCAACCATGCTAACAGTGTTTCATCATAAGGGGGAGAGGCGGGGTACACCCTGGACGGGTCGCCAGTCCATTGCAGGGCCACATATAGACAAAGACGATCATTCACACTCTCACTCACACCATTTAGAGTCTCCAGTTAACCTGACTGCATGTCTTTGGACAAATATTAACCAAATGCTGTATTTTAACAGCAATGTTTATGGTATTGCAGTCTAGGACTTACAGCCCAGCTCTTTGGCATGAGTCATAAGTGACAGCCTAATTTTTTAATAGCGGACTTGATTCCTCCATATGGATTATGTAAGAATGCTTGTCCAAGTCTGTACATCGAGACACCAAGATCTGTATCTGCTATGAATAACACTTAGCCACATAATGATAAATGCCTCATTTATTATGCTTTAATTTTATCAGCAATTGAAAATGCTTCCTTTATTTCAATAACCGGAACCAAAACCAGGTCCAGAAGTTCACCAGAAGGACCTAATAAATCCTTTTTTCAGGTTCTGCTCAGAGGAGGAATGGTTACCTGGTTTTCAGTTTAGTAGCAAAACCAATTGTTTAGGTAGAAATTGACAGATGACTAGTGTCTGTTCCGTTTGTTAGAGCTGAAGCAGTTCCAGCACAGAGACTGAAGAGTTCTGGTGACCATCAGTGGAATCAGCAGCACTTATATTTCATTTGTTCTTTCAGCTTGTCTGTGATTGATGAGTCGTCTTTCCTGTCTCACTCAGACATCAGCTACGACCGAACGGATGATGACGTGGTACGAACGTTGACCCGAGCAGCTCTTGATTAGTCACAGACTGCACACGACCACACACTTAGAACAGGACAAGTCATAGTGTTTTATGTAAATTACATATTGATAATATTTTCTCATTAGACAAATCATTGCCGAAGAAAATCAACGTTACTTTTGGTTGTAACCCCATGGCCTGGTGAGTTAATGAAGTTTATTTCTTGTTCCAGGATCTGGACACAACTGTTATAAAACCTCTGAAATCCAGAGCCAGAGAGAGGAGGGTAAGATCACAACACCAGCTTCTTAATGAGCTTTTATCACTGCAAACCTAAACAGGGTCCTTAAGCCATCAGGAAGTCCTGAAACCATGCTCATGAACTGTGGGTTTGGTGGCAGCAATCTCCCTGTGGTTGTTCACATTCAGCTTGTTGTGTGAAATCAGTTCTTAATGTCTGAGTCTTTTTTCAAACACTTCAGACTAGTGTCACTGAGATGTCTTTTCTTCTTCAGGATGATCATTAACCCCTGAACATGACCCAGTACTGCCACAGCAAACTTACTTACTTTTAGTCCTTGGGTTTTTCTATTCCATATTTTTTAGTTTAACCTTGTGTGATCATGCATGATAATCGCAAGCTTTAACCATGATTAACCAACCAAATTAACCATGTGATTTCTGTAAGTGCTCCATTGGTTCTGCTGGTTGTCTCTGTGCAGCGCTCGTCAATGGGCCCGACTGTTGGCGCTCCGATTAGGAGGAGGAGGAGAGGCAGTAATGTGTCTGCAGAGCAGCTGGACAGAAAACCCGTGGACAAGGTAAACAAGAGAATATTTATATATTATAAAGTCTTAAACCTTAAACATTGTGAAGTGCCTTGAGATTACTTTTGTTGTAAATTGACGCTACATAAATAAACTGAACTCAATTGAAATTTAGAAGATTCTTGTACAGCATCAGAAAAGCTGAAGCTTTAACCTTTAAACCACTGATGGTTCAGTACATGGTGTTGGTCTTAAAACCTGATGTTGAGGTTGTTTGACTCAGGAGGTGGAGACGATAGTGAAGGCATCAGTGATAACTCCTGAGACTGGAAGTCAGATCCACATGGTGGTGGGAATCATGCACGAAATCCCTGGAACCCCAGTCCAGACTGACACCCAGGACTGTGAGTCAGTGGGGGAAGGAGAAGCAGGTGAGATTATAGCAGTTTAAATATTTGTATTGAAATAAAATTGAAATTCAGGTTGTTTCTGTCAGCAGAATCAAAATCGGTTTACCTTAACTGTTTATGGATTTAAGAGTTTAATTAGGACAAGCATCAGTAAAGTGCAGTGATGGATTCACAATATCATCTGGAACAAAAGTGACACTAATACACCAAGGAAGAGGAGAAGATGTTTTTGTTCATTTTTCTCATTGCTCTGCTGTTCTATTCTCTGTTGCCTGGTTCTGCTGGATGTTTCTTCCATTAAAGGGAGTTTTTTCTCTCCACTGCTGCCCAGTGCTTGCGCATGGGGAAACTGTTGGGGTTTCTCTTAACAACTATGTAATGTTTGACCTTCAGTATGTGAAATGCCTTGAGATGAGACTGTTGTGATTTGGTGCTATACAAATAAATCTGACTTGAATTAAAAACTGTAGCCAACCTGCTAAAGCATTTACTGGTCTAACAATCAAAATAAAAACAGACATTAAAGTTAATGGAACCAAATAAACTCTGACAGAGTCTGTCACCAAATTAGCCACGTTCAGTAATTCCTCTAAAGAGACCAGGTTGCAGTTTATAATCTCCTTCTGTAACTCATTTTGTGTGTCCAGAGCAGAACTTTGCCCATTTTAGTCCTGACATCTGAACAGTGAGAAGATAACAAATGGTTCTGTAATGAAAGATGAATCAATGATGAAGTCAATATGTAGAGCCTGGCGAACAACCCACAGCAGAAAACTAAATACAGCAGGGAGCTGAAGCTTTTTGTGCTGTCTCTTAATGTTCCCAGATGAAACCTCAGTGTGGTCTCCCAGTGATGAGCCAGTGAAGGAGGTGAAGGTGGAGAACAGTGCTCCTGCAGTCTGTGTTCCCTATTGCAGAGCTGAGGAACCTCGGAAACATGTGTTTGTTTCTAAAACGGTACAAACTGGTTTAGGCTGAAGTCAGACTGAGCTAAGGTCGGCTCTCAGTGTAACGGTGTGTATGCCCTCACCAGGTGATCATGCCAGAGACGTGTTTGTCCTGCAGGAAGAGGATCCGCTTTGGGAAGATGGTGGTGAAGTGCAGAGACTGTCGTGTAGTTTCTCATCCAGAGTGCCAGCAGAAACTGACTGAGAGCTGTGTCCCCTTAACAAAAAGTACAACCTCGACAGCAGCTCAGGTTTAAACTCCATTTTACGCATTTTTCTACCACGTCATGTTGAAAATTCAAGTAATTCATCCCAAACAGGCTGACATGTTGGCAGTACTCACACCTCTTTGGTTTAAGTTCATGCTTTCACTAACTCGAACAAGAGTTCGGACATCAGACGTTTTAAGAAGTAACTGTTTTTTGTCACATTGAAGAATCTGTGTTTCCATCAATTATGGTGTCCCACAAGGGCCAGTTTTATTTTCATTGTAAATGGTCTCTTTGGACATAAAACATGGTGTTTCCTTTCACTGCTGTACCTGCGCATTAGACTGTGTCATCTCAAATTCTCTACATATTTGACTTTTTTCAGTTACTGTGTTTTATGCTCAAGTTCAAAATAACGCTCTATAAACAGTCTTGTTTCTTTTCAGTTAAACATCCATTTTTCTCTGCAGGACTCGTTGGAGGCTCTTGCTCCAGTGACTCATCCCAGAGTTCCTCATGTGGTCAGGCAGTGTGTGACTGAGATTGAGAGGAGAGGGCTGAAGGAGGTGAGCTGGTCCTCAGAGACTCTGAGGCTGTTGTCAGACACTGTAGTTGGTGCAAATGAAAACAGTTACAAAACATTTGCATCCAGTTAGTTAAGCCTGCCCCAAAACCTGGCTGTGTTTTTGTCTGCAGAGAGGACTGTACAGAGTTCCTGGGGGAGAGCGTCTGGTGAAGGAGCTCAGAGATCAGTTCGTTCAGGGGAAAACTCCACTAATGCTTAGTAAAGTCCAGGACATTCATGTGGTGTGTGGCTTTCTTAAAGACTTTCTGAGGAGACTAAAGGAGCCTATCATCACCTTCAGACTGCACAAGATTTTCACAGAGGCAGCAGGTGTGAAGACTGAACCCTGATTCCTCAACATGTAGAAAGTCTCTGTCACCTAATTATTAAAGACACTGCTGTAACTTAGAATCGATAACATCAGTATCAGTTATTGAATGTATCAATATCCTGTTTATTAGATTTACATTAATAACCCTAACCCTTCCAGTAATATCCATATACTGTACATACTCACACTGCTTTAACCATATACTGTACTTACATGTATATATTTTATTTATTACTGTACTATTTGTACTATCAGGTTTCTTAGTTTATTTATCTCATACTGTGCCAGTTTAGTCTTTTGTCTTTAATTAAGGCCCTTTGGTCAGACTATCTTTCTGACATTCTAGTGAACTTAAGCTGTTGTAAAAACGCAATTTCCCCATTGTGGGACCAATAAAGGTTTTCTTATTTTATCTCATCTTAATCTGGAAATGCCGGCAGTTGTCTGAAGATTTAAATCTGATCACAAACAGCAAACTGAACATTTATAGGTGCAGATGTGCGTTGTTGTGACCTCTGACCCTGTCTGTTTCAGAGCTGACTGATGACGACAACAGCTCTGCCAGCATGTATCGCGCTGTAGCGGAGCTGCCTAAGGCCAACAGAGACACTCTGACGTTCCTCATGCTGCACTTTCACAGGCAAGAAATGACCCAGATCTGTGACTAGAGGAGAACAAGCTTATTTATAACAAGATGACATGAACCTGAGTTTGTCTGTGTTTACTACGAGTTTGAGTTAAGTGAACAGGGACTAAATTAGTGAGCATCTCTGTGGTGTTATGTGTGGATACAGAAAATGTGAAATGGCTTTAGTATCACCTCTGTTATAAAAACAAGGGGCATTTTGAGTTACTGACTGTTTGTCTTCATGTTTCAGGGTCATGAAGAGCCCCCAATGTCAGATGGACCAGAATAATCTGGCCCGGGTGTTTGCTCCAACCATGGTGGGCTATGGGATGCCTGAGCCGTCTCCAACAGCCATTCTAAGAGAGACAAACATTCAGCTAAAGGTCAGTTTCTATCTTTGAACTCTGAACTGAAACTTCCTTAAACAGGACAGTGACTGTGTCTGCCTGTGGATTCACCATGAATCTGCTTCTGCTGCTCTTGTCTCAGGTGATGTGTCGCCTGTTCTCCCTCCCTGAGGACTACTGGAGACGTGTGCTCTCTGTCACCACGGATCAGATGTCGCCCTCCACCAGTAAGACCAACAACCAGGACACTGGGCGTGGTGGGTTTCCTGCCGTTCTACTGTTTGGTTCGGCAATGAACAGCACTAGCACAGTCATCGCAGCATTTGTTACTCTGAAAGATAAAAACCCACAAACTTCCTGCTGCTCTAAAGCAAACAAACATTTGTCACATGTTCAGACAATGTGTTCTGATTCTTAATAAGAAGGTAGCTGCGGTGTTCCTGTGGTTTTTGGATTTAGCCATTTATCTCTTACCTGTTGTTGTGTAGTTCTAATTCTGAAAAAGGTTTCTGATCTTTACCCTTTAACTTGCTGGTACTTTCATTGCAGCTCGGCTGTTTCAGCCGCTGACTTCTCCAGAGTTGGGCAGTTACTTCAAAACCAGTGGAGGAGCTGTGGCAGGAAGGATCAGCACTGTCCTCAACATGTAAGAGCACAACAGAACACTGTCCAGACCTGCACTAAATGAAAATATGTTTCCATCACACTGCACTCGTTAAGTTTCTCCCCGTGCATCCCCCATGCCCCCATCAGCACGTAATAATAATAATAATAATTCACACTTCGCTGCTCTGACTTGTAGAACAGACACCGAGACAAGGTTTTAGCTCCAGGTTCACTTTCAGTGTGACTAATGTTGTATAGATTCAGACTCTGAAGTGTCACTTAGGTTTTAGAGGATGCAGAAACTCATGCCTCACTCTACTTCATACAATATAAACAGTTTAAAGGTTCTTTAACCCTCTAACATCCTCTCCATGGAAACAGCAGTGGAAAGTCACACTAAGTTTATGAAGAATCTTAAGAAGAACCAAACTATGATCTGTGCGGAAGCGGTTTACTATGCCACAGTTGCTCTTGTAGTCTAGCCAGGATTTGACTCAGCCACAGCCCTGATGTTTTAGTGTTATACATGATATAACATTAATGTTATACATTTATACATGAACCAGCTTTAGAAACCTCACAGTGTCCTGTGCTGACTACAGGCAGGAGTGTCCTCAGGGTTGTTCTCATCATATTCTCAGCTTGTTGAGGCAAACTCAACTCATCCATGTAGTCAAATGAAGTCTTCCCAGTGTTTTCTGCCTGTGTGGGCTGATCAGGATCCTCTACATGGTCATCATAACTAAAGTTAGCATTCTGGTATGAGGCCAGAAAAGAGCATCACTCTGTTCCATGAACTGTTTTACTGCCTATTTTTTGCAAAAAGGTAAACTTACTTTAAGTTCTTGAAGAAAGCTGGATAGAGTGAGCCGCTATGGTTCAACATTTAATTAAAATGAAAATAAAAAATATATTGTTTTACAATTACTAAGTGTATCGATAAATTATAATTAAATTGAAGCATGTTTTATTATGGTGTGGATAGGAAGAGAAATGGGGTAGGAGTGATCCTGAAAGAGGAGTTTGTGAGGAATGTTTCAGAGGTGATGGGCAGGTTTGGTGTTAAGGAAAAAATCCAGAACCAGTGACTTGGTAACTACAGCAGAAGTGATCAGGGAAACAGGTAGGAAGGTGCTAGGGGTGTCATCTAGAAGAAGGAAAGAAGATAAGAAAACTTGGTGGTGGAATGAGGAAGTACAGGACTGCATTCAGAGGAAGAGGTTGGCTAAAGTGGGGTGTAGAGAGAACTGAAGAAAGTAGACAGAAATACAAGGAATCACAGTGTGGGAGAGTGTGCAGAGAAGATGGAAGGAAGAAGAGAGGAAGAGGTGAGTATTGTAGAGCAGAAAGTAGCAAAGATTAGAAAGGATGAGATGAGGAAGGCTCTGATGAGAAAGTGGGAAGACTATTGGTCCTGATGACACACCTGTGGAGGTGTGGAAGTGTCTAGAAGAGACAGCAGTGGAGTTTCTAACAAGTTTGTTCAACAGGATCTCAGAGACAGAAGATGTCTGAGGAATGGAGAAGTTTTCTAGTGCTGATCTTTAAGAAGTGATGTACAGAGTTGTAGCAGCTACAGAGGAATAAAGTTGATGAGCCACACAATGAAGCTGTGGGGGAAAAGTAGTGGAAGCTAGGCTAAGACGGAAGGAAGTGGATATGTGTGATCAGCAGTATGGTTTCATGCTCAGAAAGAAAGTTAATGTAGGTAGTTCAGAGATGGTCAGAAGGAGCTGCATTGTGTCTTTGTGGACTCAGAGAAACCAAATGACAGGGTGCCGAGAGAGGAGCTGTGTATGAGCATGTGAGGAGTGGCAGAGAAGTACGTCAGAGTAGCTCAGGATATGTTTGTGAGGAGGATGATAGTAGTGAGATGTGCTGTAGGTTTGACAGAGGAGTTCAAGGTGGAGGTGAGGCTACACCGAGGATCAGCTTTGACTCCCTTCTTGTTTGCTGTGGTTATGGACAGGTTGACAGATGAGCTCAGACAGGAATCTCGATGGACAATGATGTTTGCAGATGACATTGTGATCTGTAGTGAGAGCAGGTGGAGGATCACCTGGAGAGGTGCAGGTTTGCTCTGGAAAGAAGAGGAATAAAAGTCAGTCGTAGTAAGACAGAAAATGTGTATGAACAAGAGGCGGGGAAGTAGAACAGTGAGGTTGCAGGGGCCTAAGGTCAAGAAGGTGCAGGAATTTAAGTACTTGGGGTCAACAGTCCAGTGCGACGGGGAGTGTGAAAGAGAGGTGAAGAGGCGAGTGCAGGCAGGTTGGAGTGGGTGGAGGAAAGTATCAGGAGTGTTGTGACAGAAGAGTGTCGGCAAAAATCAAAGGAAAGGTGAACAAGACAGTAATAAGAGCAGCTTTGCTGTATGGGTTAGAGAGTGTAGCAGAGAGGAAAAGATCAGAGGCAGAGAAGGAGGTAGCAGAGAGGAAGGTCAGCGAGGAGAGATATGGATGTGATAAAAGAGGACATGAAGTTAACTGGTGTGAGAGTAGAGGATGTCCAGGATAGACTTGGGTAGAAAGAGATGCTGTGAGACCCCTGGTCACATCAGCTGAAAGGTGTAGTCTCATTTTATAGCATATAACATTACCCAATTTATCTAATATTTCTACATTTGACCATAAAATGACAATTGAACAGTTTGGTCGATGATGTTTTTAGAAAATGATTTAACTATTATATGATTCTTTGTTGCAACACCCATAATATGCCAAAAAGTCGACCTTTGACAAATTCCACCAAATTGAGTCTTCATGAATGCAGTGACATTCTTCTTGCTACCTTGCTGCGAGAGGCATCTTAAAAGACACACGTATGAAGACAGAACCACATCTGTTGGATTTTTTTAAGCCTATTTCAACTGAGTAGCAGAGATTACTCAGTCAGTTTGACTTCAACACATTTTCCAATGACTGAAAATGTGCTCTACCAAAAAGTTGAACATAACATTAAATGGTTAACATTTCTCTTCTCAGTGAACCGGGGAAGAAGTTCTTCACATCACCCAGTTGACCCCTTTACCTGTTAAAATTTCTAACTTGTCTGCACTGCACACGGTCCTGTATATATTATGCAGTAAACTGGAGTTTTTGTGTTGTTGTGAGCCTGAAGCTCATTTAAACTTTTGGGGTTTTGGGGCTGGTAAAACCTGTGACTGTGTATCATCTGTTTAGTTTGCACGTCGCAGCATGTGTGAGAGATGGGTCAAACCCTACTGCTGATAAAATAAAGAGTAAATCTCATGTAAAGGAGAATCTATATGTTTTTAGTACTGAAGTCTTGCATGATTACATAAAAAAGACTGTTTAAAAAAACACCTGATGTATTGAAGTTGAAATAAAGTCACAGATTTAACTTGAAGACAATTACTTAATTTTTTATTCCCGCTGTAGCACAATCTTCACTTCACTGCTGGTTTATTAGTTTAAGCAATTCAGGAGCAGAGAAGAGACTAAGGACATGAAACCAGGTTATCCAACTTTTCTCTCCTTTTCCCCTTCGCCCACTGCTACTGTTGGTGTCGCTTCTTTTAGCGACTCTCAGCATGAAAGACTATTCTAAATACTTACTTGACTTACTTTCTCAAACTCGATTTTTAAATTAAAAAAAAGTATTGCCTTGCTTTCAGTATTGCCCTATGACACAGCATACTGAATCATAACCCCTGTATCATGATGCGCATCATATCCTAAATATATGGCACTAATCATTGATTAGAATCATGACTCTGACTCAGTTACTGAGGGAACTTTGACAGTTACTCTGTTACTGTTTGACTCAGTTACTGTGGGAAATTTGACTCTGACTTGGTTACTGAGGGAACTTTGACAGTGACTCTGCTACTGTGGGAACTTAGAACTTGTTGTTGTGATTTCAATTGCAAATCACAACAATGATTAGCCAGACAGTGACATTGGTGTGTAAACAAACTTATGTTTCATCAATCTTTGTCTCTGTCAGGTTCCAGTATAGTAATTATGTCTACAGGAGTCTATAATCTAAGTAAACTAAATAATGACACTAATGGTGTCAGGCAAATGCAGATACAAAAGCAGGGCAGGGCATAATTAAGGGGGAACATCTGGATCTTACCTGACCGGTTGCTAGTTTTTACAATAAATGTCGATTCATTGGAGATGGGTCACAGATTGCAGACAATCGATAATAGTTTTTATTTAACAATATACGAATTCATCCTCACCCAAACCATGTACCTGTTAATTTATTTTGTCTGAAACAAACGTCATCCCTCACACTGATTTATATAATTTTTCTGATGGAGCTGGAAATCTGATCTCAGTTTGTGAAACAACAGAACACTGTTTTGTCTTCCTTCTTTAATCTGTGATCACATCAAACTGCAGATTTTTCAGATGTTCAGACTCACAGCAGATAGAAAAATATCATCTGGAAAACTAAAAGTACAACAGCAGGATCCATCTCATTTTCCCTCTGAGGATGGTGCAGGAACAACACAAGCTAAACCTATGGTTCCCAAACCAGGTCGGGCACAGGTTTGAACCACTGTCTGAAATCATTGTTTTTCCTCTACCACTAAAGAGAATCAGTCAAACATTATATTTGACAGTTATCCAAACTACAAAATGTTAAACATTTAAATGGATTATTTCTGTAAGGTCTTAACCTTTTACCTTTACCTTTAATAAACTGAATTTAACAATTTGAGTATATAAAAAATGATTGTCTGTAGTAGTTGAAGAAAAGATGCACAATTTCATACAATAGTCTTAAATTATTTAATGTGATAATCTTATTTCTGTGAAATCATCCTCTGTCCTCCAGTTGTATGTATGAGGACTGAAGTTGTACTTTCTTCCATTAGTTCAAGTCGCAGTTAATCTGTGAGATCTCAGATTAAAATCAGCTGGACCAGGTTTCAGTTTTCATCAGGACTACACTCTGAAAACTGCTCTGGGTTTATTATTAAATCAGATTGTTTCCCACTTCATGCTTTGTCAGTTAGTGTTATCAATTTGTTTCTGTTTCAGTTTTTGGTCCCGAGATTATCCAAATGGGCTGAAACAATATGGAGGTCAAACAGATCCAGATAGTCAAGAAACTGATGCAAACCATCTCAACACTGAAGCACCCTAGCTCAGTTCACTGTATGAATCCAGCTAACTTTGCAATATTTAAAGTTAGCTAGCTTCACACTGGTGAGCTAATTTAGCAAAGACTGATAGTCTAGGTGAGCTAACACTGTATTAAGTCCAGCACCACTTTGGTCCAGAAAACATCCTGAGACCAGTTTCTCAGGTGTTTAACCAAGGTAAAAATGAGCTAACAAGTAGCTAGCTAGCTTGTTGTTGGTGGTTGTTTTCATTTATATTAACCTCAAGCTTCATCTGTCACCTCAGAAACCATCGCTGTCTCAGAGGCAGCCTTGTGGAATTCTGGGACAGTGTAAAGTTGGTTGACAGCTGGCCTCTTCTCTGACTGGCTGACAGCAGCTGAAGGCCTGTCAATGGGGCAGTGAGGCCAACATGGTGCTGGTTTCCAAGCTAAAATCCTCCTCTCATGTCTGATCCAGAGTGATCTGGAATGAGCTGACGCTGCTGAGTGTTCAGCTACTGGACTCTAGAAAGAAAAAAAAAATGTCAACATTGTGTGATTTGATGAGAAGATGACGTTAGCACACTGGGAGAGAGGTTTTACCAGAAGTCTTCTACACCATTACAAAGTATAGAACTGAAATGACCTCTTTTAAAGGAACTCACCTAAATCATCAGACAACACAAAATATTTAACTTTATGCAACTATTAAGTTAGATTAACTTGCTTAAACCTGTTTAGGTTTCACTTTTCTGAGTGAACGAGCAACTCTGCAATTAACCTGCAACAGCTATTACAATTTTGTAGTGAGCATAATCATATTATCTGTGGCGATTCTCAATAATCTAGGTCATGCCTGATGTACGACCAATCTACCTCCTGACCAACATGCACTCCAGAAATGTAAATGTAAAGGTCATTGTGTGGCTACTCACCAGCTGCTGTTATGACCAGAGGATAAAGGCCAATGAGAAGAATAGAAAGAGAAATAGAAACTGAAAGAAAACAAAAAAGTGGTCAGTGAGTAGAAGGTCACAGGAAGGAGGGTTAGTTTTACGGTTCATGTTGATGACATGAGCTGTTGGAAGCTGGACTCTTTCAGCCAAACTCTAGTTTTCCTCACCTTCTCCTCCAGCTCTTTAATCTGTCGTTTCTGTGCTTCTATAAACTCCTCCAGCTCCTTGTTCCTCTGCCAGAAACACAAAGTCAAGAACACAACAAGATCACTTAGTGGTTTACTTCTTGCTTTAATGCGACATCATTCATTCATTCATTCAGTTCCAACTTCCCATGTAATGGCACATTACCATTTTCTCTGCTGAGGTGGCTTCTCCTTCCTAATCTGCCCTGTTAACTCACTTGTGCAGTGCCTGTTTTATTAGCTTGTGTGTTCTGAATCTTTGCCATATTGTTGTTTGTTTCAGTGCAGAAACTCTCTAATCCTGTATCCTTCTCTGACTCTGGTGATTCACTTTGTGCTGCCTATTGATCCTCTGAAGGTCCCAGCCCTCTCTCCCTTGGGTCTCTCAATTTCCTGTTCCTGTTTGGATTGTGTATTTGGATTGAGAGTTTAGATGTGTATTTCTGGATTGTTTTTTTGGATTTAGGAAGTTTTGCAAACTGCTCGCTGCTTCCTCCTCTCCGGGCTTTTGTCCCTGCAAAGAAACACTATGCAACAGATACCAAGTAGTGAACATCACTATCTTGTCACCACTCAAGAATCAACTAGCTCACAGCTAACGACCTTCATCTCTGCCTTGTCGGACGCTGCCTATAAACCATCACCAACCTTCTCATCCTAGATGAGAGGCAGTTACTCACATGTTTCTGCTCCTCCTATCGTAACAAAAGCTTGTCTCTCTAAATTCACATCTACCTGCACATCCTATCCAGATATATATTTGCCTCTTAACCACTGTTTAATCAATGTATTTGATATCCACATTATTCTGTATTATGCAACCACTTGAGTTCACTAACATTTCATTATTTGAATATTTGCTTTAGTCGTTTATCTAAAATAATCAAATGTCAGTTATCTTATTTAAATTAATTTACTTTGTGTCACAGTATACTTTAGTTAAGCCCACATACATTTACATTTACTCGTTTGGCAGACGCTTTTATCCAAAGCGACTTACAAGTGAGGTACAAAACAAGCAAAACTCTAAGTCAAGGAGCAAAAACTACAGCAAAGCAAAGCACTATCAGGAGAAGCCTGTTCGTCTAATGAGATAGGAGTGCATTTAAAAAAATTTTTATTTTTTTTTAAATTAGGAAAGCGCATTTTCAAGTGCAAAGAAAGTTATGGAAAAGTTCTGTCGTCAGCAGCTTTTTGAATATTGGGAGTGAAGTTGCTAATTGAATATGATGCAGCAGATTCAAGATTCAAGATTCAAAAGCAGCTACAGGAAGCCAGTGCAAAGATTTGAGGAGCGGGGTGACGTGTGTCCTTTTTGGCTGATTAAAAACCAGATGTGCTGCTGCGTTCTGTATCATGTGGAGGGGTTTGATTGCGCATGCCGGTAATCCCGTCAACAAGGCATTGCAGTAATCGAGACGAGATATGACCAGCGCCTGCACAATCAATTGGGTTGTATAATCAGAAAGGTAGGGTCTGATCTTTCTGATGTTGTAGAGGGTAAATCTGCCCTGGAGACAGAGGAGATGTGGTCTGTGAAGCTCAGTTGGTCATCAATGATGACCCCCAGGTTTCTGGCAGACTTAGTGGGGATTATCACTGAAGACTCAATGTTAATGCTGATGTTGTGGTGTATTGACGGTTTAGCCGGGAAGACTAGACGCTCTGTCTTGGAGAGGTTGAGTTCAAGATGTTTTCCCCTCATCCAAGCATACATACACACACATATACACATCACTGGTTTAGTCACTTCATATTCGAAAGGAGTCATGGGGTCTGATAATAAGAGCCAGTCTCAAGTAATAGTGCATGGGAAAAAGAATCCCCTCAAAAAAATGTCACACTGGCCATCAGAGGGAATATTTGATGTGAGGCAATGTGCTAAAATGGAGGTTTTGATCATAAAGATAATATCATGATAGATCTGCACAACATGTTCACAAACAGGAACGAGAGCAAGCTATATTGCAATTTTTTGCAGAGCATGCTAAAATGCTAGGTGAAAAGACAGCTCAATATATTACAATACAATTAGAACAAAGGAAAAAGACTAATGCAAAAAAAGTGTCTGGGGAGAAAGAACAACCCCCACCCTATGCAGCACAGAGATGCAGTGAGGTGGATGGACAGGAGGGTGATGGAATGGAAGTTGAAGCTGAAGGAGAGGAGGAAAGCTCAGAGGATTGGTGCAGGTGGATTATTCTGGTCTACCTGACCCTGGCATAGTGTCTACCCCCCGTATGGTTCTTCAATCACAGATGAGAGCTAAACCCAAAACTTTTCAATCTATCTAGAAACATTCAACCATGACACACCCTGAAAAAGGAAGCCACCGCACTCTAGAGAGAAAAGACACAGCAGATCACACTGCCTTTGATCGGGGGAGTGAAGTTGAGGAAGAGCATGGAAAGGTGGATGGAGTAATCACACTCAACATGGTGGAAGAGACCTCAGAATATCCACTATTGGCTAAAGGTGAACACCCTAAATATGTGCCATAGTACTGCTTTAAGATTGTATTTTCCAACCAGAGTCCAACCTGACATCATTGTTGCAGTCCCTATCAAGGATGATGAGACCCCACAAGCTTATGTTTAACACACCAGGAAAGAGTAGGTAAAGCAGACTGGGGCAAAACCAGAAGGTGTTTCCCATAGGGCAGCCCACAGAAAGAGGATAATTAGTGGTCTGCCTTTGGCTGCTCAGAGCAGGCTAAATGACACTGTGGGACAGTACAGCATGCCATTTGAAAAGTTCACTGACCATATGGTGGATGCAGTGACTAAGTGCAGTGCCCAGGTGCTCTGCCAGAAGCAGGCGGATGAGGAAGCAGTAAGAAAGTTGATGCAGAGGCTAAAAAGAAGATGCAAGTTGTGGTAGCCTTCTTGCAGAAGCTAGGGGTTAAGCAGCAGTATGGAAGTGTGTACTGTCCTACATCACATTCTGATGTAGAGAGATGTAATGGTATCTTAAAAACAAGCTGCTAAAAATCTGTGCTCATAGAATGCTGAGACTTAAGCCGCATGAAGCTTTAACAGGAGGGGCAATGCCTCACCTGTGTATGAGCCACCCGTGTATAGGGCTACAAAGGGTCCCTCACTGGATCTGCTAGCAACAGTGTTAGACATTTGTTAAACAAATATTTGAACTAAGGCAAGGTCAGTTAGGTTGTTCGTAGTGAACACAGTGTTAAGCTGGGTGGAGTATAGTAGTGAGGACAACTACTCCGAATCACGACCTTGGTGTAGGGCAGAGTGTTTGCTATTTTTAGGTTCACGCTAATATAGACAGGTGACTAATTTTAGAGCAGTAGGAAGGAGTAATGCCCAGAGATGCAAGGTTAGGGGAAAAGAGTGCATTTCTGGGGAGTACAGTGGGACTTCCATTGTTGTCAGTTGGTCAGTTTGAGTGTGTGGAGAAAACAGAATTAGTACTGGTAGGGAGAGTAAGTCACCCATTTTTGGTGGAGGTCAACATCTGTATTCGGTCCTCCCAATAGATTGGTCAGGTAGATGTGCCAGAGTCTACGTAGTGCAGGAGCTGATTACATTCAAGATTAAGGAGCAGTCTAGGAATGGTAGCAGTAGGAACAAGAGGAGATATGTTCTATACCCAAGAGTGCATTTAGACTCAATCGGTCAGCCATGAGGGATTTCAAATGAGTATAAGGTTAGACATGAGGTGGTCTCAGGATTTGAGTGGATTAGTGGATTAAAAACATTTTCTATAATCAGCAGAGGTTCATTAACTACATGGATGATGCTCTAGAGTTCTTAGGAGAGCACTTGAGTGCAACTATTGCTATCACATGGTAAAACCGCTAGGCTGTAGATTGGATTCTTTAGGGAAAAGGGGGGTGTCTATACTCTGATTGGTGAGTATTGTTGTACCTTAATACCATGACACACAGCTCCAGATAGTGCCTTTACTAAGGCCATGGAGAAGCTTACGGCTTTGAAGGCAGAAGTGAGGGACAATAATGGTAGTGATGCTGAGGTGAGCTGGATAGGTCAGTTGGAAAACACCACTAGTGGTCGGAGCCAGGGGCTTAGTTAAACTAGTGGTAACTGTTGTGATTAAGGTAGTAACAGTAAGGTTTATTCTTTGCTGTCGTGTTCCTGCAATGAGATCAGTGATGCTTTGAGCAGTGGAGAAACAGACATTGCAGATGGAAATGATGAAACAGAGGGTAAGGGAGGATAAGAGTAGGGAGGCATTTGATGTGGGTCCTAACTTGTTTCCCACACCTGGATGGATCCATGTGGGGCAAGAAGAAGAAGAAGAAGAAGAATCATCATCATCATCGGTGCATAGTAAAGTGCCACTCATGACAAGGCTGGCTGATGGATGTTGTTTTTGTACTACCATATATTCAAGTGACACTCATCACCACATAAACCCTTACATATATCAATATCAGTCACCCATTATTTACTTATACTAAATATGCACCACTCTCATCTACATATATGGGACACAACTCTGTGGTTTACTTTGAGGTTGTGTTTGACAAATAACCTGTTTCAGTTACAGTTAATCAATACAATAGTTCAGTTACAGCACTGTCTTAGGACTAGTTACACCATACTGTCAGTTAATGAATTAGACAATAAGATTCTTGTTGTGGATCTAGGAATGTTAGTGTGTTCAGTCAGTTCTGTGCTAACTTTAATTACTGTGTTCTGTTCTGTCTTACAATCAGGTTCACTGCAAGCCACAGTGCCCCTGTGTGTGGGTCGTTCAGGAATTTTTTCACTGACACAGGATTTTTCGCCTGAACTTGCAGTGAAGTGACTGTGAATTGAAGTGAATTGTCAAAGTTTACTTTGACTGTTTGGTTTTGTTTTAGTATTATTTCTGTCCCTGTTTTTTTCAGCTTGTTTGATGTCAATTAGGTTTAGGATGTCATATGTCTTAACTGTTTCAGCTTGTGCCGTAGTCTAGTCCGCTACTGGAGGAGGGAATCTGTAGTGGTTAGAGTTTACATAATCGTATATATGTCACATATTATAAATCACATATCAGATATGTATGAAGCACATTTACAGTTTGTTACATAGTACATATTAACACACAGTAGTCTGAGCAACACACACACATAGCCTTAGCAGCATGTTAACACACATACACACACAGTGGTGCTCATCTGCAGTTGTGGTGACCTGAAAGGAATGTACTGTTGCAACTGAGAATGCTGATGTCGAAATTGAAGCAGAGATACAGGAAGAGAACTATCGGCCAGCCAATGTAAATAATGAAGGGATGAAAATTTCCAAATTTGTTTGGGGACCCAGGAGTCTGATGAGAATCGGATGACACTGGGGTGAGAGCTGATTCGGGGGATTGCCAAAAATGGAAATCGATAGGATAAGGGATGAGGGAATCTAAAGGAGTAATGGCGAAGGATGGTGAAGTGTGTTTCAGGTTGGGACATCTGCACCTGTCTTCTGTCAGCTGGAAAAGTCAAGGTGAACTTGCATCCTGTCTGTGTAATTGTACCATTCCATAATGAGTACACATTTTGAATTGATTTGTTTGTGGTCTAATCTGTACTACTACATTTACCTGAGTATAGAATGTCTACCTGTTGTGTGAGCTGCAGCAGCTCCATCCTTTCTCTCAGGATCTGAGCGTCTCTCTCTCTCAGCTCACACATCACAGTTCGTTTCCACTGGTCCATGGCTCTCCTTAGTGCCTCTCTGTCTTCCTCTGTTAAAGTTTCAGACAGACAACTCTGCTCTACTTTTAATCCTTCCCTCCTGGATTCCTCTTCCTGCTGCAGAGCCTCAAACAACATGGCTTCCAGCTCCAAGATCCTCTGTAGCAAGGACAGATATTTCCTAATAAGACATCATTTCCATTATCAAAGACAATCTTAAGCATCCATGTTTTTGTGATATAGCTTTAAATATGTTTAGCTTTTGTGAAACACTTTTCAGGTTCTGTAAATATGCAGTTTTCTTTGCAGGAAGTTTTTGTTTTTGTTTTAGCTGGTTACACTGACCTTATGAGCCTGATCCATTGACTGCTTCCTGTAGTCCAGCTCCTCATCCAGGTAACCCTTCTGTTTAATAAAAAGCTCCTAGAAGACAGAAGCCATTGCCACATGCTTTAGAGGTTCTAATAAACCTTAACAGATGCTGCTGTGTGCTTTATTGTTACTGTCAAAATAATGATAACATTTAAGCATTATTCAGACTGACATAGCAATACAAATACATTTAACAGTTTTAATAAGGGCAGCAGTAGGAGGGAGGATGGGGTGGAAAGGGACTGGAATTATGGAGGTAGGTGCAGTGTAGAATGAGTGCTACAGAAATAGTTCCAGTTCAGTTATTGTAGTTTTGTGGAAGGTGTAGTATTTGTGGATTGGCTGGGGAAAGGTGGTAAAGTGCTTGTTAAGTAGCCTCACTGTCTGGGGGTACAGGCTGTGGCAGCCTATTCTGTCTGCAAATTACAACGGATCAAGTTTAGCTGCTGTCTTCCTAATGTATGTCATTATCAATCTCTCTAGACATTTTGCTGGTATGGAGGTGAGTGCCACAGCCCTATAATCATCAAGGTATGCCACATTTGCCTGTTTTGGTACAGGAACAATTATGGCCATTTTGTAGAATGTTTGGACCAATGCAGTAGACCTCTGCCTTTGAAACATCAACCCTACTACTGGGAGTGCTTAAGGACTGTGCAGCTGAACAGGCAGAGTCTCACTTTATGTGTGCTCAGGACTGGTGCAATGTCAGTGGAAGGGAAGGGATGTAATACAAGGTACTTGTTGCCCCTGTCGAAGCAGGCATAAAAGTAATTTAATTTCTTTTATTAAGGGGGTACTGCTGTAGAGAGCGGGAGTCGTTTTCCTCTCCACTGTTGCCTAGTGCTGCTCAAAGGGAGATTTGTTGGGTTTTCTTATTATTTAGTTGTATTGTAAGGTCTTAAACCTTACATTGTAAAGTGCCTTGAGATGACTTTTGTTGTGATTTGGCGCTATATAAATAAACTTGAATTGAATTGAATTGTAGTCTGTTATGACCTTAATTCCCTCCCACACCTGCCTAGAGTTTGTAGACATCTCAGAGTGGGCCTTAATCCATCTTTTGTAGTTCAGTTTGGCAGATGTGATGCCTCACCTCAAAGCAGCCCTGACAGTGCTGTATGCTAAACTGTCTCCAGACCTGAATGCCAAGTCCCTAGCTTTGATTAATAGTCTGACCTTTTGAGTTATCCACGGTTTTTGGGTGCGAAACACATCCAGGATGTAACACTGTCCAAACAGAAATAATATAATCCAAGACACCAATGGTATACTCATCCAGACACTCGTGTGTTAGAGCTCCACAGCCTCTGAATACATCGCGGTCTGTGATATAGAAGAGGTCCTCAGGCCAGCATCCTCAGGCCATGATCGGACGAACCTAGCAGTGGGTCCAGATGTTCTGCATTTAGGTATATACCTGGGGCAGGAGTAAGATATGGTCTGACAGACCCAGGTGGTGATAAGCCTGGGCTCTGTGTGCGTCTGCTTTGTTGGTGTACACCCAGTCCAGCATTCTATCTCCTCTGGTTGCATACTTCACATTGAGATGGAAATTGTGAAGAACAGTCCTTAAGTAAGCATGATTTAAATCCCCATGTTTTCACTAGTTTTCCAATGTTGTTCAGCTCAGTTTGGACAAACTGCAAAACTCAAATCAGGTGCAGGGAACAGACACACAGTTGTTTACCTTCTCACTCTCAATATCTAACATCTTCTGCTGCAGAGCCGACTTTGTAACTTCGATAGACTCCAACCACTGGTTGGACACACAGAGAAAAAGGTAAAGGCAAGTAACATCACTCATATCCCATCTTCATCCAAAACTTAACAAACATCAGAATTTTTGTCACCTGTGGTTCATGACCCTGCAGAATGCTCTGTGCATCCCCTGTCATTTAATTCCACAATTTGAGGGAATTGTGTCCCTGTTATGTGTTAAAATGAGATGCACAGGAGTGCTAAAATATGTTTCCTGTCATAACTGATTTTCATGTCTGTTGAGTCCATTAAATCTGTGTAATTGTTTTGTCTTTGTAACTATAGCTAAACCTTTTTTGCTTTGTTTGTAGTTTATACCTCCTGTGAGATATCTGCTCTGTTGTTGAAAGTTTCTGGTTAATAACCACTGACTATTTACACCTTTCTGTTTCTGTGGTCCTGTACTGAGCTTCAATAACACAGCTACAGTGTACTTCTACAGTCACCTACAGAGCAGTCAACAGCTCCTTCTTACACTGTGTCAGGTCGATAGTGCCTCTGGCCCACTGCAGGGTGGTCTCACAATGTTCCACAATGGTCCCACAATGGTGGAATGAGCTCCTAACTCTGCTCATTCAGCAGACGCTAATCTTCTACAACTTCCTGTGCTGAGTGAGGACTTACTTACTCATAACATGTTTAACAACTTTAGTTTTTAGTCTGGTCCAGAGATCATGTGTTTTAAGACAAGATTTAAAAGATGACAGTGACTCAGACAGCCTGATTTCCTCATTCAGGTCATTCCAGATTTTTGGAGTTATGGTGTTTTTTTTAAAGTGGAGTACTTTTATACTTTTTAGGCTTCAACTTGAACATTTTGAAGTGGTCAGGTAGAGTGGAGTTTGTATACTTCTACCACCTTTAATTAAATGTAAAACAGGTGTGTGTGTGTGTGTGTGTGTGTGTGTGTGTGTGTGTGTGTGTGTGTGTGTGTGTGTGTGTGTGTGTTTGGGGATGTTGTCTCTCACACTGATAAGGCTCTTATTGCTGTACTGCAAAACATTCCTGCTTCTTAGTGAGCAGTTCCATGTGCC